>JAOTQJ010117893.1:0-43206 GCA_025642045.1 Solanum sejunctum
ATTTGTTGCCTTACATATTCAGTACATTATCTCGTACTGAGTCCCTTCTAGGGGACCTGCATTTCATGCTGCAGGTACAGGTGCTAATAGATCTTCCCAGTAGAGTTCAGGACATTCAGCTGCCCTTACCAAGCTCCAGGTTGTTACGGAGCTTTGTGCGTATTTTGAGTTTATATATTTATATTATACCGTTAATTCAACAGGGCCTGTCTCGAATATTTATGGATACTTTCTCTCGGCTAGAAGCTTTGTAGACTATGTAAACTAAAGTGTATTCATGTCTCGTATATTAGGCACTGTGGCCCCAATGGCCTAGCTATACGCATTTCCTTTTAGCTTGTTATAACCATTTATCTCCCTATAAGTATGCCAAATATAGAAAGTTAATTATTATATGTATACAATCAAATAGATATAGATTGGTTCTCCCAAGCCTTATCGGCAAGGGTGCCAGTCCGCCCTAATGGCAACTTGGGGCGTGACACTCACCTATGAAGGGTGTGTTTTATTTGGTAAGAAAGGGAAGTTAAGCCCAAGTTTGTGAGTCATTATAGAGTTTTAATGAGGATTGGTAAGGTTGCTTATGTGTTGGAGTTGCCTAGGGAGACGAATGTGGTTCATCTAGTCTTCTATGTGTCCGTGTTGAGAAAGCGTGTGGGTGACCTAAGTATTATCGTGCCCTTGGATGTTGTGGGTATTGTAGAAGAGAATTTAACTTCTGAAGAGGTCCTAGTGGAGATTTTGGAAAGACAAGTACAGAGATTGAGAAACAAAGATATGGCTTCTATCAAGGTTCTTTAGAGGAACCAAGTAGAAAGTGTCACATGGGAAGCCAAGGCGGACATGAGAAAGAGATATCCATATATCTTCCACTCTACTCAAGCAAAAGGTACTTATTTAAGTCCGTTATATGATTTCAAGTCTTAAGCTTTAGTCTTTATGTCATTTTGCATACATTCATAATCATGGTAACAAGTTTATGGTGATTTTTGACATTCATGATCATAGTAACAAGTTTATGGTGATTTTTGACATTAATTTTGAGATTTTGAAAATGATATTTAAATGTGTTTGTTGCATTCATGTCATGTTGAAATCTTCATGATTATGTCTCTTATGTATGTTTCTTTGACATTTGAGGATGAATGTTTCCAAATGCGAGATATTGAAATGCCCCAAAAAGGCCCCAAAAATGTTCTTCGAAAATGCCTATAATTATAAATTTCATACATATCAAAATTCATGCGTGATATCGAAAATCTGACTTTATATTCTTGATCAAAGGGTAAAATTGAGTGGGGAATGGGTATAACACAGATTTTAGAGGACCCATAGCGAATAATAATTTTTGTAAATTTTCCTTATCCAGTGTCTATCCGCGCCATGGCTGCTAAGCGCCAGGGGCATGGATTAGTGTTAATTTTTCCCCCATGTTGGGTCCGCATCACGAACTAGATGCGGACCAGTACAAGTTTTCCTTTATTTTTCATTTCGGCCTGAGGGCCTTGGAGTAATAGCCCTATGCCAACTTGCGTGAAAATACCTATACTTAGCCATTTTTCAACTTTATATCACTCGGGACCCTCTAAAAACCCTCTTTAATAGTTAACCAAATATTTCATCCAAATTCAAGTGTCCTAAGCATAATTCCAGATCTCAACAACTCCATTCATGCTTCATGTCTCCTTCAAGTCTACATGAAAGAATCCCCAAATTTAGATGTGTGGGTTTCATCTATTGGGTCCTTTCACCTATGGAGCCCAATCTTTCTTTTTATAAAAATTGCATGTTTTCAAGTTGTATGTTCTATAGGTATCTCTTATTACAGATTTTGCTTATAAATTATGTTGGGGTCTTACGAAATTTTGATTGACTATGTATGTTTATCTATTTCAAGCTTATACTATGAAATGGTTTTATCTATTAAGACTGTGCATATTTTGCGCTATGAAATTATGATCTATTATGAGAGTTGATGATGGATTTCAAGGTATCTTACATAATGATTTTACTATATGTCAGTGGGTTGATTTACATTGAGTTTTCTCATATTATTTCACTCTTTAATTACATGATCTTGAACTAGCATTACACACCCATCAAGTGTTCGATAAAATATCTTGACAAGGATTCTCAAATTATTGATGGTCTATTATATTGTTTATAAGTTAAGTGACTTTATGATGATTAAGGGATTTTATGTATGTATTGAATTCATGAAAAGTATCTATAGTGTTGCAACTTGACCATACCTATTTGGGGGTAACATGCCCAATCACCTTGTTGAAGGGGGTGATATGCCTCAACCACCTTGTCGGGCGATGACATGCCCGTACTAACATGTTGAAGGGTAGATACCTTGACCACTTGTTGGGATATGACATGTTCGTACTACCATGTTGAGAGGAAAATACCTTCACCACCTTATCGGGAGGTGACATGCCCATACTACCATTTTGATGGGTAGATAACTTGACCACCTCACCAAAGGGGTGACATACCATAGATTCCAAGTAATAGTTGCTTGGTCTACGATTATGGTCTCTTCCTACACACGTAATCTATATTTGCAAGTTATATGATTTACAAGCATGTTTTTCTTCAAGCATTGAACATGTATGCCATACTGACACTATAATTATTCATTGTTTATGCTATAATTATTCATTGTTTATTCTTATGCATTTCGACTATATTGGCTTATGTCTTTGAAATAGCCCAAAAAGGTGCCCAAAAATATGCCTCGGAAAAGTCTGGAATTTTAATTTCTGTATATCTCAAAATTCATGTGTCATTTTAGAAATCCAACTTTATATTCATGTTCAAGGGAAAAAAATTAGGGGGAGAAGGGTCTAACCCCTATTTTAGACCGAATGGTTCACAATTTCAAAATTCAAAGTGACGCATTCTAATGGCTTCTCCATGTCTGGGGCGCAACGCGCCCTAGTGTATTTTTTGTCCAGTTTTAAATTTTTTGGTCCAAGACTTTTATGTCTTGGGACTAAGCCTTCTCACACGAGAAAATACCTATACTTAGCATTATTTCACCCTCATATCACCCAAGATATTTCACAATACTCACTCAAACCCTTAGTCTTGGATTTCTATCAAGATTCAAGACTCAAACCCTTATCCAAATTTCAAAATTCTCCTTCAAGTTGCAACTCGCCATCTCCAATCTTCATCAAGATTATCTCCAAGCTAAGTATGTAGGTTTTAGCCTTTGGGTCCTTCCAGCCATGGTGCGCTATTCCTTTTTACTCAATTTATATGATTCAAAGTTGATTTTACAAATGAGTTTACTAGTATGAGCATGTCTATGAACTATGTTAAAGCTATGTAAAGTTGTGACTCTTTTGCTATATTTTGAGCTATAAATCTTGAGTCTATTATAAGACTTGATAAGGGGTTTTGATGTGTATTGCTTGAGGGTGTTGCAAGGTGTTGATTGATGGTTTTACAATTGATTTTCTTGCATGATTTCCTCCATAAATTGCATGGTCTTGTACTCTCATTACACATCCGCCAAGTATTTGATAAAATGCCCAAATATGGTTTCTTGAGTAATTGAAGGTCCAATGCATGTATTATGAGTTGAATAATTTTATGATGATGAAATGAATGTTTATAGGAGCTATATTTATGAGAATTATCTACATTATTCTTAGATAGCCATTCCTTGTTAAGGGGGTATCATGCCTTTACCTATGATAAAAGGGATGATATTCGTTAACCAAATTGAGGGGCTGATACATCATTAACCAAATTAAGAGTTAATACCTAATTAACCTAATTAAGGGGTAGATACCTCATTAACCAAATTGTGGGGTTGATAGCTCAATCGCCTTAGAGGTGGGTGGTGTATGTTAATAACTAAATTGAGGGGTTGATATATCAATCACCTAGAATGGGAGGTGGTAAGCCCATTATCCAAAGGATAGTCTCTTTCTACTTACATACTATGTTCTATATCAGCATGATTTTGCTTCAAGCATCGTTCATATATGTCATATTGTTATTGTGCTATCTATTGCCTATGTTTATGCATTTCCATTACATTTCTAATCTCCTGTTGTATTGCATCCTATATACTTAGTACATTTCAAGTTACTAACTCATACTCTATGCCTACATGATATTAGCATGTAGGAATCAGAGCTACATTTGGTCATCATTCTCTTCCATGTGGCTAGTGGTATCTATTTAAGCTAGTTGGTGAGTCCTCTATTTCGGAGACATTGATTTTCATTCATATGCTATGTATTAAAGACTATATTTCCTTTTGGTATACTTTGACTATGAGGGTGAGTCTGGTTGCTTATCTTGACCTCTGCTAAGTTCATGTTAGAGGTATTGTTGGACAAGATATGTTTTATGCTTGAGCTTTGACTCACGTATGATATTCAAGCTATTTAAATATAAATCTCTCTCCCTTAGTCCTAGTTTCCCTTATTTATGTTTCTTATGTTGATTTGTCTTGCTTCCGCCACCAATGATGTGTGATGATATGCTATGAGACTTGTTTGGGGTCCCTTCGAGTTTCCCATTCACCAGTAACGTCTAGGCCCTAGGCTTGGGTCATGACAATATTGGTATATTGCATCCTACATATTTCATACATTCACATATGCTAACATATACTCTATGCTAACATGATGTTACCATATGGGAACCAGAGCACCTCCCAATCATCCTGATGTATTGTCAAATTATAGCATATTCGGTGCCTGAAACAAGGGATTTTGTAAGTTCTTAAAGTAACTTTCTAGTGTTTTGATGTAGTTTTCATGTTTCACACTATGAGTCGTAGGTTGTATCGTAGTAGGAATCAAAGACCAAAAATAAAAAATTTGCCAAGTAAAGGTCACTCCTACGAGCCCAGCCTACGAGTCGTAAGACACATTATGACTCGTACAAAGGGACTCGTAGCAAGAATCAGAGGGCCAAAATGTTAGAACAAAAAAAACTAAAGACTAAGACTACAAGACCAACATATGTGTCGTAGATCAAGCAACAACTCATACCTCTGGGTCATACCAGTTTAGTCCAAATGCCAAGATCTTGATACGAGACCCTAACTACAACTCGTAGGTCCTCCTACGAGCCAGTACCACGAAAATTATTAGATGCCAGCTACTTTTTTTGCATAATTTCTAGGCTTGTTTTGTAAATACTATAAATAGTTTAAGTTAGGTTATGTTTAGAGGAGTTCAACTAGTAGACACTACTGCATTGAATTTTTGAAGGTTTTCTTAGGTTTTTAGACTAGATTATTGTTCTCTTTGTGAAACCCATTTTGGGGATTGCAAATCTTGTTTTGTATTTATTGTTGATCAATCAAGCTTGTGGGTAGGCAACTCGTGGTGCTTATCTTCTCCATTGTTATTGGTGAAACTCTCAACTATGTCTATTATTTGCATTTTTGTGTGTTTTATCTTAGCCATGAGTAGCTAAGCACCCACAACTTGGGGGTGTGGAAACTATGGGTAGTTAACTTTAAACGACCTAGCTTTTGTTCATATTTATGATTGGGGTTTTGCATGTATTATCTATTTCCCTTCATGATTAATGTTGTTGGGTGGTGGCGAACACCAAACCCTACCTACTATCACTATCCCGACCAAGATAGTGATGAGTAAGTAAAGGGAAGTAGATTTGACTGATGTGTTCCTGTCTAATCGACCAAACTTGACCAAGGGGTGATTGACTGGTACAATAGGTAACGGTTAGTTTACACGCCATGGTAGCCGACCAAACGCCATGGTGAAATTCAACCTTCACCTTCACAAGAGTACTAGAAGAACTTAAGTTTCTGTCCTGCATGCAATTCACTAATCATAGTTATGATATCTAAGGTAATTAAGTCAACGAACCATGGGGAACACAATTTTCACGTTGTTCCCAAAATTGAGTGTTTTCTCAAACTTTAATTAGTATTCATTTTAAAGTTGTCTTTGAATCACAACAAACCCTCCCCCCCTCCAATGTAGAGATTGTGGTTATAGATACTAGGAATGATTAGTAGTGAAATCTTATAGTCAAGCCTTGTATTCCCTGTGGATTCGACCCTAACCTCAGTTAGGTTAATTGATCATAGTGACCTCTTTCTTATTGGAGCGTGACCATGATCATAAAATTATTGCAATGTTGCTGGGGAACTGGGTAGGTTTTGACTTGAATTCGCTATTAGTTAATTTTAGTATTGATTTCTAGAATTTCTTGTACTTTACTTTTGTTTTGTTTTTCTCGTTTGATTTCTTTTGCAGGGTATACAAGGTTGTATGCCAAACACAGGGAATTAAGGCAATCCCTTAGCTCTATTAAATTTGAAGATCCATCAACTACCAAGAAGGATGGCTCGAGTGAATAAGTACATTAAGGTTGAGGAGGATATGCATGCAAATGAGGAAGACTTAAGAAGAGAGGAGAATCCAGCACGAAGGGTTAACCGGCCACAACTTAGAGATTTTAATTCAATTGCTTATGACTGGAAACAATATTGATTAAACCCTATGGCGATAGATGTTACTAGTTCTATAGTATTGCCCCCTCTACCAGCAGATGCTAAGTTTGAGGTATCAAGTTGATTGCTCCAGATGCACCAAACCCGTGGCCTGTTCACAGGGTTATCATTAGAGGATCCCTACCATCATCTCCAAAATGTTGTCTTCATGTGCATAGCGCCATGGGGACACAAAATATTTCTATTTGACGTTGCTGGATTGAGGGTGCTCCCATTGTCACTGACTATCTGTGCAGATGTATGGTTGTTTGAACTTCCTCTGGGTACCATCACGAGTTGGCTGAACTACAGAGGGTGTTCTTAGAAAGATATTTCCTAAGGCTGAAGAAACTGAAGCTTAAGGACCAAATTAATGACTTCAAGCATATGTAGAGACTCTCTTAACACCACATAGGAGAGATTCATCAAATGCTTGAGGATGGTCCCTAATCACAAAATTATTGATGATGGTTTGGTTGATATCTTCATAGAGCATTTGATAATAATAGCAAAGCTTGCGCTAACACGATCATGGCATTTTTTTATCAATCTTTCGAGCTAGTTGCTGAAAGAGTGGAACAAGTGGTGAAGACCAACAGATCATGGGGTCAGAGTGAGCTTAGTAATACAAAGAGTTCTTGTGCGGTTACTACAATTAGTGAGCATGCTAAAGTGAGTGAAGAGATTATGGAGCAACTTGCTCAACTGCATACAAGCATGAATTTAGTGTTGAAGAAAAACCAAGCTAGTGTGAAGGTAATAGCTCATCAACCCCCAATTACTCCTGTGTATGATGATCCATTCTTTGATGAGGGTGCCTATCATGTGAGCAACCAAGTGGCAGGTTTTCGAAACAACCCCGGGTCCAATTCTGACTATTAGAGGCAAGGTTCCAAGAATCAAGGTTAGAACTTTAACCATGATAGGATGTACAGAGGTAATAAGGGTGGATAATATAAGAGAGAAAGAGTACCAAACATAAAATAGAGAAGAGAGGGCTGCAGAAATGGTCCTTATGTGCCACCATACAATCATGATGCTGGATCAAGGAATTCTACGATAGAAGATATGTTTGAAAAGTTATTGAAGTGAGCAGACCATCAAGATGAGGCTCTAAAGGGAATGAAAGCAGATATCTCAAGTATTAGTCAAACGATAGAGTCTCATTCAGTGGTAATCAAGCAACTTGAGCAATAATTTGGACAGTTTCTTCACAATTGAACCAATGCCAAAAGGGCACCCTAACAAGCAATATGGTTCAAAATCCTAAAAATGAAGGGTATTGCATGGCGGTGATGACTTAGAGTGGTAAGAGCACAGTAGATCCCTCTATGCCAGTTCTGGTGGATGAAGTTGATGAGAAGGGTCTTGGTGGTGAAGTTGAAGTTGAGGGAGAAGATCCAGAGGGTGTTATGATACAACAAGAAGAGATAAGAGAGCATGACAAAGTGAAGTCCATCCCAAAACCTCCTCCTCCTTTCCCTCAAAAGCTCAATAAGAAGGAAGAGGAGAAAAAGTTCAAACACTTTCTCTAGATTTTGAAGCAACTCTCCATCAGCATTCCTCTCCTAGATGCATTGGAGAAAATGCCTGAATATGCTAAATAGATGAAGGAATTAGGCACCATGGAATGCAGTTTGATCCAAGAGTTCTCACAAGAACTCCAACAATATAGTGCAATTATAATTAAATGCCTTGCTCAAAAGCAAGAGGACCCTGGGGCATTCCATTCCTTGCACTATCACTGACGTTAAATTTGCAAGAGCATTATATAACTTAGGAGCAAGCATCAATTTAATGTCTCTCCTTTTATTCAAAAAGCTTGGCCTTGGTACTCCTACCCCGACACAAATAAGGTTGCTTATGGTAGATTGAACCATTAAAAAGACAGAGGGAATCTTTTTAGATATGTTTGTTAAAGTCGACAAGTTCATCTTTTTGATAGATTTTTTCATCCTTGACTGTGAAGTTAATTTTGAGGTGCCCATCATTTTGAAGAAACCTTTTCTGGCCACTAGGAGAGTACTAGTGAATATGGATTCAGGTCAATTGTGGTTCAGTATTAATGATGCAAAAGTTGTATTCGATATTCACCAATCCATAAAACACCCAGATGAATGTAAGAGTGAAGTGTAGACCCTCGATGATAGTTGACAAAGAAAGACAACAAAGTCAAGACACGACATTAAATAAGGCACTTCTTTGGAGGCAGACCAAGCATTTTGATAATTATTTATTTGTTTGAGACTTTGAGTAGTAGTAGTAGTTTGACCTAAAGTTAGAGATAATGATGCAATTGTAATAATTTTAAGGATTTCTATACTTTGAATATTGGTTTGTAGGTAAAAATTGAAAGAACTAAAGATCTAGAAAAATTAGACTTGGAGCAGCTCCTAAGAGCAGGCCTACGAGTTGTAGTCTTTACTATGACTCATAGGCATGCCTCATAGGGGGAAATAGTAAGTATATGAAGTTAGCATATGCACTGCGAACCAACCTTATGATTTGTAGGATCCTCTATGAGTCGTAAGAGGGGTTCGTAGTGCCCAGGTATGATTTCTGAATTTTCACTAAGTGTTAGGTTTGGTATGAGATCAGGACCTACGAGTCATAGGATGACCTACGACTCGTAGTCGGAGTCTCCTAGCCCAATTTATAGCTTTTTAAAAACTTGACCTAGTTTGCTTATATGAGGGGTCAAAAGAAAATTTGACCCCTATTCCCAATCCCAAACCTTAAATAGGCGACGAAAAACCCAACTCTACTCCTATTTTCCTTTTTGGAAAAATTTCGACCACCCCACGTCATTTTCCAATAAAGATTTTGGTGAGGTTAGCAATTTCTAGGGTTTTTTCTTGATTTTCAATTTTCTTCACTTTGGTTCACCTCTATAATCAAATTCGTAAGCTATTTGATTACATTTAACAATTTTGTTGATGAGCTTGTTCCATATATGAGTATAGGTTTAGTTTGACCAGGCTTAAGTATGCCAAACATTGATTTTTGAGTTAAGCTTGTAATTTATGGTTTCTAATTGAACCTTGTTGAGATTCTTGAATGGATGATTGTGAGCATAAAATTGGTAAATTTTTGGTTTGTATTACGTTATTGTTGTAGCAGTTGAAATATAGGTAGTATGGGTGTGATTGCTTGTGTTTGAACATACGGGTTATGATTGAATAGTTGTGAATGGTGATTGCACTCATTTGTAACGTGTATGGTTGTCAAGTGTTTGTAATGTATTTTATGTTTGGTATGCTTGATGAATTGTAAAATTGACATTGACTCTTAGGGATGATGGTCGTTTTGAACTGCCCATGTTAGATTGGAAATAAATATGTGTCATTTAGTCTTGCTTTGCTCCTATTTGATTAAATGAGTTGAAATTGGTGATGTATTTGTGCTTTTGGTGGGAAATAAGTAGGCATTGCAGGTGGCTTCTGTGATAAGTTACGAGGCACTCCTATGACTCGTAAGTTCCTATATGAATCATAGTGGTCCCTCATAGCAATCATTAGCCACCTGTAATTCCTTCATATTTCTCATATGAGACCCACATATGACTCATAGTACCTCGTACGACTTGTAGTGAGGGTCTCATAAACTTGGCTAAGTTTTTAAAATATTTCTTGAACTAGGTACGAGATTAGAACTATAACTCATAGGTTATCCTAAGAGTCGTAACTGTGTCTCGTATCTGTGATCAGAAAGTATTTTTAAAGGTACAACTAGTTCTAAGAGGCCAGTATATGACTTGTAGGTCACCTTACGAGTCATAACTGCACTTGTACCTGCATATCTGTAGTTGCACTAGTGAATAGTTGACTTTTATTTATTTGTGTTTCCCGTTCTTTCTTATATTTCAGTGAATCAAACATCTAGGAGTAATGGGTTGCTTTGTGGGTTGTTTGCAGACAAAATGCCTCCAAAAGACAAACGGGATATTCAAGCTCTTCAACAAAGGTTGCAGGTTAAATCCTCCAATATTGAGCAATCTGAGGGCTCTATGGAAGTCCACAGAGTTAGGATAGACTTAGAGGCCAATGGACCTCAAACTTGAGCACTTGCAGCACAGACACCAATGGAAATGAGTAGTTCCTACCAGTTTGAAGAGGAGGCACAATAGGGCAACACAAATGGGTCAGACAGTAGCTGCCACAGATGACCCCCTCACATTTCGGCTCCAAGTCTAAGTCAGAAAGCACCTCCCAAACCCAGCAGGAGGAAAGTCAGCCACAGGACCCCACAAATCAGCCAGAGACCGGTGCTTGATGTACCAAGATGTTTTACTTCTTTTGACCCCAGTTCTTATCTTAAAATTTTGGATACTTTGTTCTCTTTTTAGATAATTTTGTTGTTATGTTGTTTTTTGGTTGTATTTTAAATATGTTTATGTGGATGTTATTTTTACTTCTACTTTGGATGTTTATATTTGAGCTTTTAATGAATGTATGTATACACTTCTATGTTATCATGTTTTTTTATTGTTTTTGTCTTTACTTTGAGGACAAAGTATCATCTTTTGGTGGGGTGGTGGAAGTTATGGATCAACGTGAAGTTTTAGTAGCATAAGTCCATAACTTGCCCTATTTTTGATCCCAAGGTTTTGTTGTCGTGCTTTTTTTCCTTGTCAATGCTTATTTTCCTGTTAAATTGGCATGTTTAGGTAGTGTAGATAATGGGTAAATTCATAGTAGTGTTATTTATTGGCACATACATAAACTTTAGAGTTGTTTCCAGTGTTTCGATAAAATATTAGGTACCCTCCTCAAAATTTTTGAGGTTGGGAGTATTGATGCATTCGTACATTTTTAAGTATTTGAAAATATTTTTTCTGACATTGCAAAGGTAAGTTGAGATGGAAAGCATGACCTATGAGTCTATACTTGATTATGGATGCAATTGCCATGTGTGATGTGAGCTTATTTTGTTGTATTTATGCATCTTATATGGACCCAGAACTTGTCTTGTTACTCTAAATGTTGGATTGGTGATGTGGTGGACATAGAAAGGATCTTAGGCCTTTATTCTTTGAGTGAAACCACTTTTAGCCTAAAAGTAGCCCACCAGTTAAGTGAGAGAATCCCTTTTTCCAAAATTTTGAGCTTATCATGTACTCATTCTTTCTTGATACCTTCCTAGCTTAACCTTCTCAGATGAAATACCTTAATATTGGCCCTGATCTATCCTTGAACATGTGAACTTTGATTGAGGCCAAAGGCCTAAGTTGATGGTGGCTGCAGTTGGTGTCCCTAGTTTGAGGCATAGATATTATGTACTTCACCTGAGGCAGAAACCCTAAGTTCAGGGTGGCCCTTATTATGGTAAAGTAAAAGTGATATGATGGATAATTGGGAAATCAAGAAAGAAATGAAAAGGCATGAACCGAGTGAAAGAAAAGAAGAAAAAGTACCTTTAATTGAGAAAAAGTAGCAAAAATGAATTTGAAATCAAGGCACAGCTGAAGAAGAGGAAGAAAGCACTCGAGAAAAGTTCAAAGCAAGAGAACAAGGGTAGATTAATGAAAAAAGGGTTGGATTATGAAAGCAAAAAGTGGTTGTAAACATGATTCAAGAATAGCTTTTAGTCACTACTTGCCCAAACTGCTGCACCAAAACACCTTGAGCCTACGTTACAAGCCTATAAGTCCTAAAGTGATCCAACTCCACTCTATTACCAATCCAGAAAATGAGTATGAAGGCAAGCCTATGGTGTTAGTCAGCATGCATTGAATTTCAATTGTGAGTGAGAATGATTCCACAGTCCTGGAATTCTAAATTCTTTTGAGTGAGTATAAGGGACTTTTTTCCAGTGAGGGCATTTGCACTACTTGAGTAGCACATGGCTATACTAGTGATTGTGGATGGTTGACGCTCCTTAGCTTGAAATAGTTGGATTTTCAGGTCTCTCATGATGTTCTTGTTTGCTCAACAACTTTGCAACACTATTTTAAAGTAGTAGTTAGGTACCTGAACCAAATTAGTTGTTATATATTCCATTGATATAGCTGCTATGTATTTCTCCTTGTTTGTGTAGATTGAGTCATCGCTTGGGGACAAGAAACAATTCTAAGTTGAGGGTATTGATATGCTGTCAAATTATAGCACATTTGGTGCCTGAAACAAGGGATTTGTAAGTTCTTAAGGCAACTTTCTAGTGTTTTGATGTGTTTTTGTGTTAATCTTGCAAAAAAGTTAGGTTGGCATAATTTTAAAGAAAAGTTGCAGATTTTGCCGAAGCATAGGCTATACAAGCCCACCTACCAGTCGTAGCTCACACTACGAGTCATAGGTTGTGTCATAGCAGGAATCAGAGACCAAAAATTAAAAATCTGCCAAGTGAAGGTCACTTCTATGAGCCCAGCCTATGAGCCATAAGACATAATACAATTCATACAAGCGGACTCATAGCAAGAATCAGAGGGCCAAAATATTGGACCAAAGTAACTAAAAATTAAGAGTACGAGACCAACATATGAGTCGTAGCTCAAGAAACGAGTTGTACCTATGGGTAGACTAGTATAGGTGGACTCATAGCAAGAATCAGAGGGCCAAAATATTAGACCAAACAAACTTAAAACCAAGACTACGGGACAAACATATGAGTCGTAGCTCAAGTAACGTCTCATACCTATGGGTCATACCAGTTCAGTCCAAAATGCTAAGATACCGATATGATACCCTGACTATGACTCTTAGGTCCTCCTACAAGTCATAGCTGCAAAACATATGAGATGCCAGCTATCTTTTCTACATAATTTCAAGGGTTATTTTGTAAAAATTATAAATAGTTTAAGTTAGGTTTTTCTAGAGGAGTTCCACCAGTAGACACTGCTCCATTGTATTTTTGAAGCTTTTCTTAGTTTTTTAGAGTATATTATTATTCTTTTTGGGAAACCTATTTTGGGGATTGCAAATCTTGCTTTGTACTCATTATTGATCAATCAAGCTTGTGGGTTTGAAACTTGTGGTGCTTATCTTCTCTATTGCTATTAATGAAACTCTCAACTATGTCTATTATTTGCATTTTTGTGTGTTTTATCTTAGCCATAAGTAGGTAAGCACCTACAACTTGGGGTTGTGGGAACCATAGGTAGTTGACCTGAAATGACCTAGGTTTTGTTCATATTTATGATTGTGGTTTTGTATGTATTTATCTATTTCCCTTTATGATTAATGTTGTTTGGTGGTGGCCAACACCAAACCCTGCCTACTATTACTATCCTGACCAAGGTAGTGATGAATAGGAAAAGGGAAATAGATGACAGAATTCAGTTGATATATTCCAATCCAATTGACCAAACCTGACCAAGAGGAGTTTGATTAGGACAGTAGGTAATGGTTAGTTAGCACGCCATGGTAGCCAACTATGCACTATGGTGAAATTTGGCCATCACCTTCACAAGAGGGCTGGAAGAACTTAAGTTATCGTCCTTCATGTGATTCACTAATTATAGTAATGTTATCTAGGGTAATAGAGTCAACGAACCATGGGGAACATAATTCCCAAGTTTTTCCCAAAATTGAGTATTTTCTTGAATATTTAATTAATGTTCATTTTTAAGTTGTCTTTGAATCACAACAACCCCCCTCCCCTATCTAGAGATTGTAGTTATAGATACTAGGAATGATTAGTAGCGAAATCTTATAGTCAAGCCTTGTATTCCCTGTGGATTGGACCCTAACCTTGGTTAGGTTAATTACTGATTGCAACCGCTTTATTATTGGAGCATGACCATCATCACATCCTCCACGTGGCTAGTTTTGGCATTTCAAAAGATAAGCTTTGGTAAGTCCTCAAGTCTAGGGAAACTAACTATGCTACTCTTACTATTTGATATCTCTTTATGTTGAACACTTGATACTATCAGGGTAAGCCCAGAAAGTGTCTTGGCCCTCACGCCAATCTGTTAGAGGTGTTGTTGGACGATTCACGTACTTATACTTTAAGCTTTGACTCTTTTATGCTTTATAAATATCTAAACTTTCCATAGTCTTGCTTCTCTTATTTGTATCTCTAGTTGATTGTTTGTTTTGCTTTTGCAACTAAGGATGTGTGAACGATATGCTAAGAGACTTATTTAGGGTCCCTTTGGGTTCTCATTCGTCATGTCACATCTAGGTCCTGGGCTTGGGTCATGACATTTCTATGGGTCATATTCATACTTAAGCCCATATAGGGTTTATGCCACACCTCGAGAGGATACCCTAGACGTGGTCGGCACTCGAAGTGTATTGCTAATCCCCAAGCGAACCACTTAGCCTCATCAAATTCATTCAATCAATAATTATCATACCAATGGAAGTCAAAAGATGAATAAATGTAGACAATCAATAAGGATAATAATAACAAATCAACAGGACTAGTGTAAAAGAAACTAATCAGACAACATCGAAATCATCAATCCCAAATCTAGTCTATGAAGCCTGTAACTAAATTAACTAAATGGCCATAACAGGCCATGTCTACCCAAATTAAATGAAATATAGTACTAACTCAAGCTAGATGAAATCTAAATGAGCATACTGTGGATATAGAGGAGGACTCACCGAACAATTGGAATGTCAATAGATCCTCAATGATATGCCTATTGATGATCTCTAATACCAGTCTCTACATCATAAAAAGATGCAGGCTCAAATGGATGTCAGTACATGAAATATACTTGTAAGTAAAATAGCTTAGTGAAATAGATAAAGGTAGAATAACATAACTCAAATATGCTCAGTCAAAATGTCAAATGTCTATTTAAAGCAAGAGCAGAGAATACACAATGACCTATTAATACACATCCAATCCAATTCAGTCAGAGTATTATTAGTTTGGGACCTATCTGAGAGTTTCTCATATCTGACAACAATCACTTATGAGCCAATAATTATACAACAATCTCGCTGATGTTGCCATAGTCATTCAATAATTGTCAGGTGAAGAACAAATCGAATCCATAATGGATCTAGGCAATCAAGTCTGCTCTTCTTTCAGGAACTTCCAATCAAGAGGGAACATTTGATAAAATGTTTCAGTCCCCAGCTATGGTCAGTGACGTAGTTAATGAGTTCGAGTTAGACTAATTATTACTTATTTTGATGCTTGATATTTCTCCTAACATGTAATTCTCATATGATAATCATTCTCAATCAACTAGTCTTATTTGGATATCTATCAAATCAAATCACCATATCCTCTAGCGACTCTTTGGTTACATTCATTTAAGGTTTAACTTTTGGCTAATTTACACTCTGTCATACATCATTATGACTTATAGCATTCGAAAACAAAAGTAGAGTTAAAGCATTTAGTGATTTCATAGGCTATCTAAGCTCACTTCATACTCATGCATGCTCAATTAGAGGAAGTTTGTAAAAATAATGAGGATTTATGCTAAGGTTCATATAGTATAACAAAGTTGTCTATTTTAAGTTTAAATTAAGAAATAGTAATTCATGCAAGATTATGTAGAAATTCATTAGAATTAAGAAAAACCCTTGAAGAAACATGCATTGGAGATTCAATTCACTCATAATTCCCCAAATTCAGGGTATGGGGCACATGGAAGAACAAAATCTATGTTTTGGTTATCCTTACATACCTAGGAATAGAAGGAACAATCAAACTTCAGTCGATCCTCATGCTTGAATACAAATCCCTCGCTCTTTTTCTCTCTTCTATTGTTCTCAAAAAAACTTTAAGCGTGAGAAATAGTGAAAATACTCTTAGGGTTTTATTTTAGGGATTTGATTAAGTCCAAAATGTATAAGGATTTGATTAGAAAGGGATAGGAATAGACAAAAGTACCTCTCTTAAAAACTGTCGATAGGTTCCAAGAGACCCCATCTACGGGACGTATACCATTCTATGAGTCGTAGATTGCCTCTTGTAAACCAAGGGTTCTGAATTTAGAGTTACTGGAATTTTGCACGAAACCTCTTCTACAAGTCATAAAACATTCTATGAGTCATCTGCTAACTTATAACTCAAAATACTGAAATGTTAATATTTAATCCTATAATTCACGAGACCAATCTACGGGCCGTGGAATAATTTAGGGGCCATAGACTATCTCATATATAGGTCTTAGAATTCAAAAATTTCACTAAGTCATCAGAGGTTTTACGAGACCCATTCTACGAGCCATAGCTCTCTCTATGGGCCGTAGATGACCCATGTAGATTCTCCTTCTGCAGTTTTTCTTAGCTTTTCTCTTAGTTTCCTCTATGGATCTACACCAGACTAGGTGTAAGGAATTAGGAGGTGTTACATCATTACCCCATTGGGATCATTCTTCCTTGAATGAAGAGCGAGGATAGACTTAAGGCATGAATAGCAATCAAGACTCCTCTCTATACTCAATCAAACAATCAACAATCAAGGTAACCGCTATTCGGACTCAAGAAATGAACAAATCAACTCAAGATAAGAGTAGGGCATTACCTTCAACATTATCATCGTTAGGAACAAATAGATGTGGGTATCTAGCCCTTATATGCTCTTCAATAGATTGACTTCTCCACAAAAATAGTGACAGAAGCAACCTCTTTAGTTCTCAGCTTGCGAACTTAACAGTCAACAATTTAGATAGGAATCTCCTCATAGCTCAAGCTATCTTTCACCCTAATACTTTTGACAGGCACAACCAAGGACGAATATACCAAACTCTTCTTGAGCATAGAAATGTGAAAGACCAGATGGATGGTTACTAACTCTAGTGGTAGTTCTAACTCATAAGCCATATTGCCCACTTTCTTTATGATATGATAAGGGACAATATATCTCAGACTCAGTTTCACTTTCTTTTCAAATATTGTCATACCCTTCATGGGTGACACATTTAAATACACCCAACCATTGACCTCAAACTCCAAGTGTTTTTTTCTAAGAATAGTGTAGGACTTCTGACGATTTTATGCAGTTCTCCATTTTTCTTGGAGAATTTTTACCTTCTCTATAGCCTGGTGTATAAGTTTGGCATAATCAACCCTACTTCACCTACCTCGAACCACCTAATTGGTGATCTACATCTTCTACCATAGAGGGCCTCATAAAGAGCAATTTGGATGCTTGAATGGAAGCTATCGTTGTAGCCAAACTCAATCAGAGTCAAATGGTCATCCCAATTACCTTTGAAATTAATAATACAGTCCCTTAACATATCTTCCAAGGTCTGAATTGT
This sequence comes from Solanum sejunctum, assembly GCA_025642045.1. Taxonomy (NCBI): domain Eukaryota; kingdom Viridiplantae; phylum Streptophyta; class Magnoliopsida; order Solanales; family Solanaceae; genus Solanum; species Solanum sejunctum. The sequence continues at coordinate 17,676 of JAOTQJ010117893.1, forward strand.
TTGTTGTGCTTGGCCATCAGTTTGAGGGTGAAAAGCAATATTAAGATTCACTATTAAGCCAAAGCCTTTCTGGAAGGGCTTCCAAAACTAAGTTGTGCATTGAGATTCTCTGTCTGAGATAATAGACTAGGGGATTCCATTGAATCTAATAATCTGCCTTATGTATAATCAGTCACAAGCCTCTATTGTGTCAATCATATTTAATACCTAAAACTGAGCATATTTTGTCATCTGATCAACTATCACCCAAGTCGAATTATTCTATTTGCGAGTCCTCGATAGACCTATGATGATGTCCATGTTGATCATCCATCACTTTCACTCTGTAATCATAAACTTTTGAGATACTCCACAAGTCCTTTAATGCTCAACCTTAACTTCTTAGTAATGGGGGCACTTGGAGACAAACAAAGCAATGCCTTTTTTCATCCCACTACACTAATTGAAAAGACCCCAAAAGGTGCCCGAAAATATGACTCAAAAGTGCTCGAAATCATAGTTTTTATATATCTTGAAATTCGTGCGTGATATAGAAAATTTGACTTCATATTCTTGATCAGAAGGCAAATTTGAGTGGGAGAAGGGTTGAACCTTAATTTCACAATTTCAAATTCTCAAATTTCTGTATCCAGAATGAGTCTGCACCCTTGGCATGATGCAGCAGGGGCACAAACTAAGGTTATTTTTGCCCAGTTATTTTTAGTTTAGTCCAAGACTTTTGGGTCTTGGGATTAAGTCTTCCCATGCGTGAAAAGTACCAATACTTAGCCATATTTTACCTTCAGATCACATTCCCCAATACTTTCTCAAACACTTAGATAAATATTTCACCCTAAAACTCATTTGTATCTTAAGGATTTCACCCAAGCTTTAATTCTCCATTTCCAATCTTCATCAAGTAATTCTCCAATCTTCATTAGTTATTTTTAGTTTGGTCCAAGACTTTTGGGTCTTGGGCCTAAGTCTTCACATGCGTGTAAGTACCTATAATTAGCCATATTTCACCTTCATATCATGTAAGACATTCTTCAATACTCTCTCAAACATTTAGACAAATATTTCACCCTAAAATTCAACTCCCAAAACTCATCCAGATCTTAAGGATTTCACATAAGCTTCAAGTCTCTATTTTCAATCTTCATCATGTAATTCTCCAAAGCTAAGGTATGTGAGTTTCAACCATTAGTTCCTTTTGCGCATGGTGCCCAAGCTTCCTTTTTACCTAAATTACATACTTCTAAGTTGATTTTACTTATGGGTCTTCTATTATGAATTTTACCAGGAACTATGTTAGGGTTTTGTAAAAATGTGAATGTTTAAGCATGTTTTGAGCTATGAATCTTTGATCTATTTTGATATTTGATGAAGGTTTTTGATGTATATTGCATAAAGGTGTTACTAAGTATTGGTGGGTAGTTCTATATTGAATTTACTTGTGTGATTTCACTCTTGAATTAAATGGTTTTACACTAGCATTCACACCCACCAAGTGTTTAATAAAATGTCTAGGTTAGGGTTCTTGAGCTATTGATGATCTATTACATGACCTGTGACTTGTATGACTTTATGATGATGAAAGGATGGTAAAAATGTGTTGATTTCATGAAAAGTATCTATAGTATTTGAAGTTGATCAATTGCCTTGTTCAGGGGGGTAGTAGGCCTAAACTACCATGTTGGGGGGTACATACCTCAATTGGCTCACTCGGGAGGTAGTAGGCTCATGCAACCATGTTGGGGGCTTTGTACCTCCATTGCTTTGCATGGGACATAGTAGGCCTATGCAATCATGTTAGGGGGTTTGTACCTAAATTGCCTCGCTCGAGAGGTAGTCGGCCCATGCAACCACGTTAGGGGGGCTTGTACCTCAATTGCCTTGCTCAGAAGGTAGTAGGCTCGTGCAACCATGTTGAGGATTTTGTACCTCAATTGCCTTGCCATGAGGTGGTAGGAATTTGTTACTAATGATGTTTTCTCCCTACACATGTAAGAAATGTTCTACGTAAGCATGTTTTACTACAAGCATTGATCAAGCACGCCATATTGCTATATGTTCATTTAATGCCTAAATATGAATTTTTATTATGTTCCCAATCTCTTGTTGCATTTTATCCTACATACTTAGTACATTCAAACATTCTAACACATACTCTATGCCTACATGATGTTATCATGTAGGGACCAGAGCTCCACTTGATTATCCTCCTCGTTGATGTAGCTAGTACGATTTCGCTATAAGCAAGTTGGTGAGTCCTTAACTTTGGAGATAATTTCTTTGATCTTATGCTACGTATAACAACTCTCATTCCTTTTATTGTATGCTTGACTATGAGGGTGAGCCCGATTATCTATCTTGGCCCATACAGAGTTTTATCATTAGAGGTGTTGTTGGACAAATGATATAATGATGCTATGAGCCTTGACTCTCTTTGATTCTATGATGTTTTATGATATAAAAGATGTCCCTTAGTCCAGTGTTCCCTTATTTCTACTCTTTATTTATTATTTTATTGCTTTCGCGATCAAGGATGTGTAATAATATATTAAGAAGCTTGATTGGGGTCCTTTCAGATTCCCCATTCGTTGTGTCACGACTAGGCCTTACGCTTGGGTTGTGAAAAACTTGGTATCTGAGCATTAGGTTGTTAATCATCCTTGTCGTCCAACACACAACATCGATTAGAGTGTTATCCATGGTTATTTTGTGCACCATAACTATAAATAAGAAGCTATGAGACGTTTTAGGAAATGTTTCCCTTCTTTTTTCTCTATGTCTGATATAGAAGTTAAGCTAAGGTTTCCCTCCTAATAATTGTTCTTTGCTATGCTAGATCATTCCTAATGTAAGAGGAAGAAGAGCCCACACACCCGAGGAACAATCGGCTCATGGAGAGCTCCAGGATGCTCTCATCTTGCTAACTAAAGTTATGGCTAACCAAGTGGCCAAGCCCCTCATGCTCCTACTCTAACATCTCGAGTGAGAGACTTTATGAGGATGAACCCATTGGAGTTCAATGGGTCTAAGGTAGATAAGGACCCTCAAGATCTTATTGATGATGTATACAAAGCGTTGGCTATGATGGGTGTGAGGTATGAAGAGAAGGCAGAGTTGGCGGCTTACCAACTTAAGGGGGTGGCCCAAATATGGTACACTAAGTGAAAGGAGTAGAAGGGGAACAACAATGTGATTCTATCAGAAGAGTTTAAGGCAGATTTGCTCAATCGGTTCATTCCTCTTGAGCTTAGGGAAGCCAATTTGGTGGAGTTCATGAATTTGAAGCAAAGGTCCATGAGTGTGAAGGAGCATGCCCTCAAGTTCAAGCAAATATGCTCCATACTTAGTTGTCGACTCGAGGTCTAGAATGAATAAGGTTGTGATGGGTGTTTCTAATCTAGTATGTGAAAAATGTTGTACCACCATGTTGATTAGTGACATGGATTAGTCCTCAATGATGACTTATGCCAAAGTAGTCTTATGGGACAGATATTCATACCTTATTCACTCTAATCAAGCCTAAGATGGCAAGAAAGTTCTTTATGTTATTTTAAACCTTATGTTTTAGTCCTATGTCATTCATATGCATTCATATTTAAGTTGGCAAGTTTATAATGATTTTACACTTATGTTGAGATTTTGAAAATGATATTTTAAATGTAATGTTGCATTCTTGTTGGCGCTGATTTATTTATGATCACTCTTGTCTTGTACATTGCTTTTACATTTGGGGACGAATTTCTCCAAGGGAGAGATATTGAAATGACCACTAGAAGTGCCCAAAAATGTGCCTCAAAATGATTGGAATTTTAAATTCTATATATCTCAAAATCTGCGTGTGATATCGAAAATTCAACTTCATATTCTTTTTTAGGGGATCAAAATTAGTGAGGCAAGGGTCTAACCCCGAATTTAGAGCAAACGATTAGAAATTTCATTTTTCATAATTTTTCTTATCTAGAACTAATCAACGACAGTGCTGCAATGTGTAGCTATCGCAGACATTGATTAAATTTGCCTTCGCAACAGGTCCACATTACGGACCTGTGTATTTTGTTGCCAGTGATTTTTATCTCGGTCCAAGGCTTTTGTGTCTTGAGCCTAAGTGTTCCCAAATGTGTTTTTACCTATACTTAGCTATATTTCACCCTCATATCATCCAAAACATTCCCCAATACTCACTCAAACACTTAGCCATATTTTTCACTCCCTAATTCAAGTCTTAAAACCCTCATCTAAAATTAAAGGATTTCCTTCAAGCTTCAGGCCTCCATATTTAATCTTCATCAAGAGCTTCCTCAAAGCTAAGGTATGTAGGTTTTAGCCATTGGGTCCTTCTACACATGGTGCCCTAATCTCTTTTTTACTCAATTTGCATGGTTTAAAGTTGATTTTACAATTGGATTTACTAGTATGAACAAGTCTATGAACTATGTTAAAGCTATGTAAAGTTTTGACTATTTTACTATGTTTTGAGCTTTAAATCTGGGGTTTATTGTAAGATTTGATGAGGGGTTTTGATGTGGGGTTTTGATGTATATTGCTTGATGGTGTTGCAAGGTGTTGATTTATGGTTTTACAATGGATTTTCTTGCATAATTATATCTCTATATTTCATGATTTTATACTAGTATTACACACCCGCCAAGTGTTTACTAAAATATTTGGTTATAGTTTCTTGAGGAATTGAAGGTCCAAAGCATGAGATATGATATGATAGTTGTTATGATGATGAAAGGAGATTGTGTATATGATATAATCTATATAAAGTGTTGCATTAGACCATGCCCAATCTGGGGGTACTAAGAGCCTAGATAACCTCATCAACCATGTGAGGGGTTTTTATTTCCACCAGTGATAAGGTGTAATTATCAGCAACCATGTGAGGGGTTTGTACCACACCACCAAAGTGATGGGGTGAGACCATCCTTAACCAACCAAGGGGTTTGAACTTTGGAAATTTAGCTTGGTTTTTTCTACACATATAATATCCTATATGAGCATGAGTTACTTAAGCATGTTTTACTTATGCAATGACCATACATGTCATATTGTTATATTATGCCTAATGACTATTATTATGCATTTTGACTATAATGCCTAGTTCTTATTGTATTTCATCCCACATACTTAGTACATTCAAACGTACTAATGCATACTCTTGCCTACATCATATCACCATGTAGGATCCAGAGCCCAAGTTGATCATCCTCCTCCTCTACGTGCCTAGTTCGGTTCAACTCAAGCAAATTGGTGAGTCCTAAACTTCGGGGACCCTAGTCTATGTTTATCTTATTATGTATTAAGATACTCTTCTTTGTGTTCTATTTTGACTATGAGGGTAAGCCCGATAGCTTTGTCTTTGCCCCGCTCTTATTTATGTACTAGAGATGTTGTTGGACATGCTATGTATCTACATTATGAGCCTTGACTCTTTCATCTCCCGATTATGATGTTATTCTTGCTTTCGCCTTAGTCCCTTGCCCTTGTTTTCCAAACTTTTACTTCTTACTTAAGTATTAATCTCTCTCCTTTAGTCCCAATTCCCCTTTGTTTATGTTTCTTGTGTTGTTTTACATTACCTCTATGACAAAGGATGTGCAATGATATTCGAAGAGGCTCTTTTGGAGTTCCTTCGAGTTTCCCATTTGCCGGTCATGTCTAGGACCTAAGGTTGAGTTGTGACATTCAGTTTCTACAATCAATAGAAGCATAAAAGGCGTGAAGCCAATCCACGCCAAGAATAACATTGAAGTCGACCATCTCTAACTCAATCAATCACTAAGAGTATCCTTATGATGGAAGGACACTACATAGTCTCTATTGATTCTTTTAGCTAGAATAGACTCACCAACTACAGTAGAAACATGAAAGGGTTCAAGAAGACACTCAAGAGTTCTATCAAATCTACTAGCCACAAAAGGAGACACAAACAACAATATGGCACCAGGATCCATAAAAATATAGCAATCAAGAATAAAGACTCAAACCATATCCAACACAATGTCTGGGGAGTTTTCTAGATCATGGCGACAACCCATTGCATAAAAATGGTTTGTGGGCCCACTTGCGCTAGAAGTAGCACCCTATGGATTCCCTCTAGCTGGTGGTATTAGTGTAGAAGATTGGGCCTTATCGGCCTATATTGGACAATCTCTCTAGAAGTGATCAATTTGGCCACACTTATAGCATGCATCACCTCCCTCACGGCACCTCTGCGAGTGTAGTTTGCACACTTTCCACATGGTGGCTTACCCTGCAAACCTAGACTCACACTAGCCTATGAATGGGATACTTGGGCTCTATAATTTTGAGATTTTTGCTCATTCCAATTTCTAAGTGCAGATGCATTCGCAGACGAAGGTGCAGGCCTGGATTGAAACTTGTAACCATTCCCATTCCCTCTCCTCCCAACCTTATGGCTGGAGGTTTTATCCCTCTTATCCTTGATCTCATCCCTATCTTATTGTGTTTCCTCATCATCCTGCTACACATATACCATCAATATGCTATGTCCATGTCGCTCACAAGCATAGCTCCCCTACGATCTTTCATTGTCCACTTGTTCAACCCATTCACATACAAACCCATACTGCTTCTCATGTTCACAACAATCTCAGGAGCATAGGGAGACAATTTCATGGACATAAGACCATATTCCTTAACTGTCATAGAGCCCTATTTCAAATTCAAGAACTTTCTTACCTTGGCCTCCATCAACTCTTTTAGAAAGAAGTACCCCAAGAAGGCTTCCTCAAACATTATCCAAGTTAAAATTGGGGCACCCTCTCCTTGGTTCTTCCTCCAATGATCATACCATAGCTAAAAACACCCTTAGGTTGGTAGACAGCCAACTCCACCCTATCAACTCAAGTCACATGAATCACCTTGAACAGCTTTTGTAGTTCATCAATGTAGTTCTCAGGATCTAGTTGGTGTAGCCACTATGAACTTGGGTTGGTTCAGCCTCAAGAATTCTCAGACTCTAGATGTGTCCTGTGCATCCTGTCTACCCGCTCCTTATCTCGTAGCAGGTGTGGTCACAACCTGGGCCAATGTCTGGATGGCCTGGCAGAGCTCAGCATTCGAAATGTCAACATGTGGTGGTTGTTCAGGGATGGCTGGGGATATGGGTTCATTCTGATTTTGGGGCTCAGGTTGGTTAACATTCTATCTAACATCTCTTCTTGGAGGCATGGTTGCAATTTTGTAAAAATGCACGGGTAAGAGGAGAGCTTTCATAGAGTTTAACTCTATAGCACGAATCAAAGTATGAAAGAAGTGTAACCCTTCCAAATGTATGTTAGCTAACTTCTTATGGATTATGGTACATAACACACCCATAAATAATACTCTACTAGAGACAATTTCATAGAATCCCTAGGAGACTTGAACCCTATGTTCTGATACCAAGTTTATCATGCCCCGGGAAAGAACCCTAGACATGGCCGGCACTTCGAGGATATTACAGTCTCCAAGTGAGCCACTTGGCCTCGTCATATTTATTCAATCAATAATTATCATAACAGTGGAAGACTAAACATGAATAAAGGTGGACAATCAATAAGGACAATAATAACAAATCAACTGGACTAATGTGAAAGAAACTAGTCAGACAACATCCAGATCATCAATCCCAAATATAGTCAATAAAGCCTCTAACTAAACTGTCTAGATGGTACCATGACAGGCCATGGCTACATAAATCAAAGGAAATACAACTCTAACACAAGCTAGGCGAAACCTAAATAAGCATCCTCCAGAAGTAGGAGAGGACTCACCAATCAATTGGAATGCGAATAAATCATCAATGATGCGCTTGGTGATGATCTCTAGCGCCTATCTCTGCATCATGAAAAGATGAAGGCCCAAACAGATGTTAGTACATAGAATATTGGTTTGTATAATATCTGAGTAAAACAGATAAAGGTAGAATAACAAAACTCAAATATGCTCAATCAAAATGTCAAATATCTATCTAAATCAAGAATAAAGAGTTGACAATGACCTATCAATACAAATCCAAATCAATCTGATCTAATCCAGTCAGAGTACTATCAGTTTGGGACCTATCTGGGAGTTTCTCTTCAAGAGACTTCTAGTACTTGCGAAGTTCAAAACTTTCTTATCAATTGTATTTCTCGTACTACATTATACAAGGGTCAATATTAAATTACCATAACCTTTTAGCACATATAGGCTTAGGTGGCCTTTGACTAACCAAATGAAATTTCTTTGAATTAGCTTTTACTACCATCAATTTCATCATTGGGAGGCATGAATAGGTGAGGAAATCTAGTATTTATATCCTCTTTAGCTTCCCAGGGCCTCTTCAATGTATTGGCTTCTCCATAACACCTTTACAGACATGGCCTCTTTAGTTCTCAACTTACGAACTTAACAATCAAGAATTTGGACTTGGATTTTTTCATAACTCAAACTATCCTTCACTCCAATGCTTTCAACAGGAATAACACAGGATGAATCTTCCTAACACTTATTAAGCATAAAGATATGAAAGATAGGATTGATAGTCGCTAATTGTACAACAATCTTGCTGATGTTACCACAGTCGTTTAGTACTCTCCAGGAAAAGAACGAACTGAATCCATAATAGATCAAGTCAATTGAGTCCGCTATTATTTCAGGGACTTCTAATCAAGAGGAACCATCTGATGAAATGCTTCAGTCCTCACCTATATGCTTGGTGATGTAATTAATGAGTTTGAGTTAAGCTTACTCTTAATGATTTAGGTACTTTATATTTCTCCTAATACTCAATGCTCATTAGATCATCATTCTCAATCAACTAGTCTCATCTAGACATTTAGCAAATCACATCACCACATATATTATCGACTCTTTTGTTACATTTGTTTAAGGTTCAACTCTTGGCTCATGGAGACTCTATCATGCATCATTCTAACTCATAGCATTCAGAAATAAATGTGGAGTGAAAGAATTTAGTGATTTCAGAGGATCTTTAGACTCACTTTATAGTCATGCATGCTTAATTAAAGGAAGTTTGTAAAAACAATGAGAATTCATGCTAAGGTTCATGTATTATAGGAAAATCGTCTATTTTAAGTAGTTAAATCAAAAAACTAGTAATTCATCCAAGATTATGTAGAAGTGCATTAGATTTTAAGAAAAAACCTTGAAGAAACATACATTAGAGACTCAATTCACTCACAATTCCATCAATAAAGGGTATGGGGGAAATGGAAGAACAAAATAGATGTTTTGATTAGCCTTACATACATAGGAATAGAAGGAACAATCATGTATCAGTCAGTCCTCGTGCTTGAATGCAAAACCCTTGCTCTTTTTTCCATAGCTATTATTCTAAAGAAACACCTAAGGATGAGCAATGGCGAAAATACTCTTAGGGTTTTATTTTAGGGATTTAATTAAATCCAAAACGTCTAAGGATTTGACTAAAAAGGGTTAGGAATAGATAAAAATACCCCTCTTAAAAACTGCCAACAGGTTGCATGAGACCTCATCTATGAATCATAGACCATTCTATAAGCCATAAATAGCCTCTCATAAACCAAGGGTTTTGAAATTGGAGTTACTGGTATTTTGCACAAAACCTCTTCTACAAGTGGTAAAACATTCGACGAGTCATTTGCTAACTCGTAAATCAAGATACTAAAAAGTTGATATTTGATCCTCCAATTCATGAGACCAATTTACAGGCCTTGGAATACTTTAAAGGTCGTGGAATAGTTTACGGGACATAGACTATCTCTTATATAGGTCTCAGACTTAGGAAATTTCACATAGTCATCAGGTTATCGCATAGCCATCTACACAACATTGTATTTATCTATATATCTCACGATCTGACTTTTCACGTCATGATGGAACTTGTTAGATCCTTCTTACAGGTAATCTAACCCCAAACCCTCAGGACATATCATAATAGCTAAGCATAACAACAGCTACAAGCATACAAAATAAGCCAACAACAACCTATCTCAAGACTTGGAAGTCACTCTACAGAGCTACTATAGCCTCAAAATAAAATAGACATATTTATAACATAACTAGAATAATAATTTACACATATAGATCTAAACTATATTTACAAGGCCAGTGTCTGAATACAAAAGATTGTCATTGAAACAGAAGCAGACTGCAAAATATCTAGAGTTGTTGATGCTCACCAATGTCTCCTGAATCATTTATGAACTCCTAACTCAGCAACTGCGTTAAGTACCTAAACCTGTACCATGGGAAGATGCAGAATGTTAGTGTAAGTATAGAGAACAAGCACCCAGTAGGCATCATCAACAAACCGAGTGAAGTATAGTAAATATGTAAGAACATATGTAATAAAATACTATAGTGCTAGTTATCTTATTCCAAACCAAAAGATAAGCACGTATGGAGAACCACGAAACCCTAACTGAGCAACTTAAGTAATGCGTAGTTATATCGACTGACGAACCCTACAAAACAAGTGTCAACTATGTCAGTGGCATTGGGGGACCCCATTTGAGTAGAACTAGAAGAAATAATCAAGAATAAATAGAAGAGAACCAATAAATTCCAAATGGAACCATATCACGACTATCACGGGATCGAGGTATAGTGGTGTATGTGGGTAAGGCCCTAGTATCTATACTTGTACATCGACAGGGTCCCCATAAGCCTAGAAGGTACACCCACACACAACTATGGGGTTTATAGTTATAGGATACATAAATCAGTAACCAACGACAAAGGTCTCAACCACCCAACCATATTTGATCCAGTAACCCAACCCTGATAGCAAAGGACGCATTTGACATCACAAACCTAAATTGCTAATGTGACTTAATAGGCTCCTTAATCTAGACTCCACCCACAGATCATGCCATGTGCTAGACTATAGGCAATCCCCTCAGCACCCAGTGATGGACTATAGGCTATCTAATTAGTACATAGTAAGAAGTACAACATGAAGAGGCTATACCCTGTGCTGGTCAATAAGCGATAGCCATAGCACCCTGTCTTGGAATATAGGTGATCCCCTCAGCACACAATAAGGAGTGGAACACAAAAAGCCATATGCTGGACTATAGGTAATACACAAAGCACCCTGTGCTGGACTATTGATAATCCCCATCAGCAAACACTTAGGAGTACCATGCAGAACTAGCCCCAGCATACAGCAGGTCTCTCAATATCTGATAACCTAATAGGTAGACAAGTAATCCACCTAAATGTACGTCTCAATAGGAGTAATATAAATATATGTCTCAATAGGAGCAATATAGAATTGTGTCTCGTTGTCAACAAGTTCATACCTAGCTGGAGCAGCAACAACAACAACAACAACATACCCTAGTGCCTCAAAAGGCTCCGGCTCATTGCGGGGTGAGGGGGGGTCGAATGTACGCAGCCTAACCCCTATATTTAAAAACATAAAGCAGTTGTTTCCAGATGACCCATGAGGAGCGTCGAAAGTTGCATTGACTAACTGCTACTTCACAAATGAAAAAAGCGCAAGTAGTTTAAAGAGCTATTTTGCTTTATTCCATCATACTCCAAGGAAAAAAAATAGTCAATCTTTGGCTCCATCCGATATTGATGGAAATGAGTTAAAGCAAGCTAAGCATAAAAATATGAAGGCTTATTAGTGACTGTAATAAGTCCTCGGGGTGAAAGAACATGCAGTCTAGCTAATAAGAGAGACAGCTCACCCAGGCAACTATAGGCCAGCTCATTGGTAATGTAACAAACTCCTATATAGATAGTAGTCCTAAGGGCTCACTCACACATTCAATATTTCAACCATAAATGACCCAATAAATCCTATAGGGAAAGACATACATCTCTTTAACAGAATCACATCCCCATTTCTATCTCAATTGAGGTGTAGCAACATCATATCTTATGTTAAAAGTCAGAATTCCCATTCAAAGGCAAAAACAATAACATTTCTCAAGATATAGCATGTTACCCAGTATCAAGTAAAGTTAGAAAATTTAAAATGGCTAACAACTGTATATCTAGGCATATGTATCACAAAAATAGTGTGAATTCATGTTTAACCAGAGACAAGTATATACAACTAGCCGATCATATGTATTCAAAATAACAAGGAGGTCACAGCGGTATCACAGGTATCCAGAACAATCAGGGCTATCAGAACCAAGCATATACTAAGATAGATCCCCAACACAAAGTATAGTAAGCAACCAGTCTCATAACGACTATCTCTGTAGCACCAGGCTACACCCACATACACACAATAGTCAAGCAAGAGTACATACCTGTTATATGACATCAGCCCATATCTAGCCTTTACTAGATCCTCCCGTAGTTTAATAGAACCAGAACATAACTATCTCAATAGCTACAACTAATATAGTACCTTACATAATAACCAGTATCTTAATCATCACATACATCACATACTTAGTAAAACCAATCTATATACAATACATCTACATATTTTAGCTCAATTTAAGGTTTAAGGAAGCCTAGCCTACCTAAAATGTGAACCCACATGCTATGGATCAGTACACATGAGTTTTTCCTCCTTCATGACTTTGAAATGTCACTAAGCTATCAAAATGTGAGTCACAACATCAACACGACCGTTTTGGCTATAATATCTTAAGAAAGGGGGGAGAATATGTCAATTGAGACTAAAATGGGGAAAAGTAAGGCCCACACCCAAAATACCAATCCAACCCTCATAAAATGATTCTTACTTCACCCCGAGTCTATAGCCAGAAATTGAGTTCAAAATAAAGCTCAGAACCATCAGAAATAACCTGAAAACAAATGACATTTCTTATCAAAAAGTAGCATATAGTAAAATGACCCCAAAAAGTACCCAAAAATGTGCCTCAGAATGCCCAAAATTTTGATTTCTTTATATCTGAAAATTTGTTCATTATTTCAAAAATCTGACTTCATATTTGTGATCAAAGTGTCCAAATTAGGTGAAAAAAGGTCTACCCTCTATTTAAGAGCGAAAGATTTAGTAATTACAAAATTTTGAGAGATGAATTCCAAAGGGCTTTACACGATGTCTCCGTGACGCGCCTTGGGCATAGCATAGTGTAAAATCAGCATCGAATCCTTTCCGCGATGCAGAGATGGGTTTTGGGTCACCTGGCAGTTTTTAAGTGTGGTCCAAACTATTCTAAGTGTTGGGCCTAAATTTCCTAAATGTATTTTTATCCATACTTAGTCTTATTTCACTCTCATATCACCCAAAAATATTCTGCAATATTTTCCAAAACACTTACTCATTTCTAACCTTAAATTCAAGTCTCAAACTCAAGGTCAATCTCAAGAATTTCTTCAATGATCTCACCCAAGTTTCAAATCTCCATTAAAGTCTTTTTCAAGAACTTCACAAAAGCTAAGGTATGTGCTATTAACCATTAGATCCTTTCACCCATGGTGCCTAAATCCTCTTTTACTTAATATTGCATGATTTAAAGTTGATTTTACATGTCGGTCTTGTATATTGAGAAATTTACTGCACAGTGATTTTAGTTCATGAAAGTATGGTTATTTTAGTATATTTTGAGCTTTAAATCTTGGATCTAATGTTGGATTTAATGAGGAGTTTTGATATGAATGTCTTAGGGGTGTTGCAAGGCGTTGATTAAAAGTTTAACCACTGATTTACTTGCATGATTTCATCTTTAAATTGCATGCTCTTTTACCCCATTACACACCCCTAAGGTGTTTGACAAAATGTCCAGTTATGATTTCTTGAGGAAATGATAGTCCAAAGTATGAGATATGACATGATTGACTATATAATGATGCAATGAGCTTATGAACATGATGAATACTATCTAAATTATTGTGGTGAACTATGCCCAAATCGAGGACCCAGTTGAGGGGTTAAATGCACAACCACTAAGGTGATAGGTGCGATCATCACTAAGTTGAGAGGTTGAATGCTCAACCACTAGGGTGATGGGTGCAATCATCACTAACCTTGATGAGGGGTTTGTACCTCACATACTAGGGTGATGGGTGCTATCATCACCAACCCAAAGGGATTTATACCTTGGCAATCTAGCTTGGTCTCCTCCTCATATATGATATTCTATATGAGCATGATTTACTTAAGCATGTTTTACCTTTGCATTGATCATATATGTCATATTGTTATATTATGCCTATTGACTATTGTTATGCATTTTGGATTATGATGCTTATCTCTTGTTGCATTACATCCCACATACTTAGTACATTCAAATGTACCAACATATACTCTTGCCTACATGATATCACCATGTAGGGACTGGTGCCCAAGTGTATCATCTTCCTCCTCCATGTGGATAAATGGTGTTGTTCCAAGCATGTTGGTAAGTCTTTCATTCCAAGGACCTCAGTTTATGTCGATCTTATTTTTTAATAATACATCTTTCTCATGCTCTATGTTGGCTATGAGGGTGAGCCCGATAACTTGTCTTGCCCCTGCTATATCTAAATATTAAAGGTGTTTGTTGGACATACTATGTACTTATGATGAGATTGACTCTTGTCTCTTGTTTATGATGTTTATATGAGTTCTCTTACTCTTGTTGCCCTATTATTACTCTTTACGTGTTTGTATGCTGCCATGATAAATGATTTGTAATGGCAAGTTAAGAGGCTTATTTGGTGTTCCTTCAGGTTCCCTATTCATTGTGTCACATCTAGGCCTTAGTCTTGGATTGTAAAAAACTTGGTATTAGAGCACTAGGTTGATAGATCCTTGAAGTCCAACACACCATGTCGATTAGAGTCCTATTTATGGTTGTGAAGCATGCTATGACTACGAATAGTAGGTTGTGAGGTGTTTTAGGAAATGTTTCCCTTCTTCATATCCTAAGTCATGCTCTAGAGTTGTGATAAGTATTCCCTACTAAGGATAATTCTTTGCTATACTAGATCATGACGAATACAAGCGGAAGACGGGCCCAAACTCCCATGGATCAACCTACTAATGGTGAGCTCTGAGATGCCCTTACTATGTTTTTCTAAGTAGTGGCCAATCAAGTCCAACAAGGGGCCCAAACCCCTCATGATACTACCCCAATATCTAGGGTAATGGATTTCATGAGGATGAATCCTCCAATTTTCCATGGGTTAAAGGTGGATGAAGATCCAGAAGAGCTTATTAATGAAATCTACAAAATCTTGTCTTTTATGGGTGTGCGGCAAAATGACAAGGCAGAGTTGGTGGTGTACCGACTCAAGGGGGTGTCCTAAATTTGGCTTGATCAATGGAAATGTAGAAAGGGTAATGCTACATGTTGCTTTGGAAGGAATTCAAATTGGCCTTCCTTAATTAGTTCTTCCCTCTTGAGCTTAGGGAAGCAAGGTTTGTTGAGTTTATGAACTTGAAACAAGGTGGTATGAGTGTGAGGGAATATGCCCTCAAATTTAATCAACTTTCAAAGTATGCTCCTAACTTGGTGGTCGACTCTAGTTCAAGGATGAATAAGTTTGTTATAGGTGTCTCCAATTTGGTAAGTGAGGAGTGTTAGTCCATCTTGCTAATTGGTGACATAGACTTGTCTTGGTTAACGACATATGCCGAGCAAATAGAGTATGATAAGTTGAGAAAGAAGAGGGTTCATAAGGCTAAAAGGGCCCAATTTTAGGGTAGGTTCCACAAGTGCAAGATTTCAACGCCAAAGGCCTCCTCATGCTACTAACAGGTGGTTTGCCAATGACTTCCCTAGGCCTCAAAGTGTTCTTGGTGTGGCTCCTAATGATGTGTGTCCTAGATGTGTAGAGGGTCATAAGGGCTCATTTCTGAAGGGTTCCAATGCATGTTTTGAATGTGGGGAGGTTGGTCATAAGAAGGTAGATTATCGTAGAAACTGTGGCAAGGTTTTGGTTTGCAAATGCGGTTCTATTGGATAAAGGTGGTCCTCAAGGTGGTGCCCCATAGCAAAATGAATTCTATGCTTTACATGGGAGGCAAAGGGTTAGTGAGGTCCCTGATGTTGTTACCGGTGCGTTGAAAATCTTTGATCTTGATATATATGCTTTGATTGATCCTGGTGCCACCCTTTCCTTTGTTACCTCCTTTGTTGCTAAAATGTTCCATGTTGAGTTGGAGTTATTATATGAGTCATATGAGGTGTCTGCACCTACTGGTGCCTCTCTTGTTGCTAGGAGGGTGTATAGAAATTGTTCGATTTGCATCTTGCATACAATCTTATCTTATGATCTTGTTGAATTAGATATGGTTGATTTTGATGTTATCCTTGGGATGGATTGGTTTCATGTATATTATGCTTTTATCGATTGTAGACCCATAGGATCAAGTTTTGATTTCCAAACGAACCCTTCCTTGAGCGGGAAAGTCATAACAAAGAAGTGAGAGGTAGGTTCATCGCATGCATTAAAACCCATAGGTTGATTTCTAAGGGGTGTTTGTATCGTCTTGTGAGAGTCAAAGATATGGAGTCCAAAGTGCCTTCTATTGAGTTAGTTTCGGTTGTAAATGAATTTCATGATGTCTTCCTAAATGACCTTCCTAGTGTCCCTCCCGAAAGGGCCCGAAAGGGACATAGGTTTTGGCATAGATCTCCTTCCCAACACCCAACCTATCTTCATTCCCCCTTACTGTATGGCCCTCGGCGGAGTTGAAGGAGTTAAAGGAACAATTGAAAGATTTGTTGGAGAACGAATTTATTAGACCTATCCAATCACATTGGGGTGCACCGGTGTTATTTGTAAAGAAGAAAGATGGGTCACTTAGAATGTGCATTGATTATCGACATCTCAATATAGTCACTATTGTCACGCCCAAAGTCCCATTAAGATAGACTGGCACCCGTTGCCAATAAGGCCCGGGAGAACCAACATGTATCTATATGCTTTCTACATATATTATAAGGTATTTTTACATTCATCATGCCTTTAAAAAAGTAAACGGTAATAATAAGCCAAAAAGAAATGCATATGGCTTGGCCGTTGGGGCCACAGTGTTCACAGTACGAGACATGATCATACTTTAATTTATATAGTCTACAAAGCCTCTAGATAAGGAAAAGTATCTAATAAGGGTTAGGATAGGTCCCGCCTCGGCTAACTATACAATACAAATATATATAAGCTTTAGACACACAAAGCTCTGAAGCAACCTGGAGCTTGGTAACAGTTGCTGGATATCCTGCACTCCTATTGGGGAGATCTACTAGCACCTGCACCTACAACATGAAATGAAGGTCCCCCATAAGAGACATCAGTACGAGATAATGTACTGAATATGTAAGGCAGAAGATACTGTATATGAAGTAACAACTCAAATGAATTTATGCACTGGTGTAGGATAAGAGACCACCTTTAGTTATACTGTGGGATCATGTACTTTATGTTTTTTTTCATTACTTTAACTTCACTGTATAATCTGTGTACAGTATGTAATACAAATGACCAAATGATCGATGGTAAATCTATATCGGGATTGGCCCTTGCTAGGTTTTTCCTTTCACCCCTTAGGGTGTACTAGCACCTGCACCTGCAGCATGAAATGAAGGTCCCCCATAAGAGACGTCAGTACGAGATAATGTACTGAATATGTAAGGCAGAAAATATTGTATATGAAGTAACAACTCAAATGAATTTATGCACTGGTGTAGGATAAGAGACCACCTTTAGTTATACTGTGGGATCATGTACTTTATGTTTTTTTCATTACTTTAACTTCACTGTATAATCTGTGTACAGTATGAAATACAAATGACCAAATGATCGGTGGTAAATCTATATCGGGATTGGCCCTTTCTAGGTTTTTCCTTTCACTCCTTAGGCTACCCCTAGTGACAGGATCGACCCTGGCTAGGTTATTCTTCCACCCCTCGGGTTACCACCCATCAACAAGCAATATGCTTTACTTTAGTTTTCAATATATTTGAGATGATTCTTTTGGTGATCTTAATATTGGAGTTATAGGATTGTAGATTCAACATATGACATACAAATAATCACAAAAGACAACACCATAATAAAAGGAGTAGGTTACACAAATAATAAAATGCATAGGAGGTACAACAACACATGAACTTTATTTAGTAGAACGAACTCATGTATCTTGGTATCCAAGTATGTATGCAGATTTGCAGGTGAATATGTATGGGAAAATATGAACATGTGAAAGAGTTGAACATGGTTAATTGTTGTGTCAGAGTTAGTAAGTGCCTTTATGTGCGAGAGAGATCTATGTTTCATGCCAAATAATACGAGTCGTCATACGACCTCGTATTCCCTCGAGATAACCTTCCCTTTCACCAAATATTTATCTACAACATACTAGGTGATAAAACTAGCATTAACACCCAATAGATACATCTTGGTAGCCCAATCTAATAAAAAAAATAACATAGGGGCAGCAAGCGGATAATTATAAACCCGAGAATATTCTTTCAACCTTTTCGCCCCTACTCTTATTTTATAATATACATTCTTATATACATATTATGTGCAGCATATTTTAGTGCCATAACAGTCTTACAACATCCCACAAAGCACAACACATAACAATTCTATGCAACATACAAATAGGTGGCACAATGTTACATCCCTTCACTACATTTTGATGTCGACATTTCCAAACCTGTTCCAAATTTAACAAAATAGTACCCACCATGTATACACATAAAACTTGTCCTATAATAGTTAAAAAACAATCCTCAAAATAGGTAGAGGACATAAGACCATAGTCTTCAATCAATCAGTCCACAAGTTCCTATCCCAAGCGCATTTACGATATCACACAAGAACTCACTTTTTGCGGACTATAAAAATGATGAAACAGCCTTTATACATCATGATAGAACTAATACTCATTAAGAGAAGTAGCCTACCTTCATAGTCAATCCAACCAAAAAGAGACAAGCTTCCAAATAAACAAGAAAAATGTACAAGTTAAGCATGACTTAAAGGTGCTACTTGTATGCCTTTTTTAAAGGAGCCTTTTGCTGAATTCCTAGTGTGGTTTAAGCCTCATATTATCAAGGTGGTGATGCAGCAGCTTGGCCCTTTCACTTGTTTGGTTTCAAAGTTGATGGGCCTTGGCTACCCATTTTCCTAATTCCTCTTCACTTAGTTTGGGCCCAATTAGTCAAGTGGATTGTGATGTACTTGGGCCCTTTTATAATTCATCTTGGGATATAATTATTGTCCATTTATGATGGTAAAATACGGTCTAAAGTTACACTCTTAACACAGACTTTATTCATTATCGAACTTGGAAAAATTCGACATCGGGCCTCGTCTCCATTTAGCTAGCAAAATTAAGATAAACAAGTAGGTGACTCACCTGCTAGCTTCCTATGTCCTACAAGCACCTCACATCTTCACCTTGTTTAAGGTAGTGAACTCTTCAATTTGACTTAAAACTTATCTACACTCGACCCTCTTTAGTGTTAGACATATATATCGCCCTCTAATTTGAGATTCAAGCACTTTTTAGAAATGGGTGCATAATTTGACTAAACCATATCATGTTTCATTTGCATAGTACTAGTATTGTAAGATATGGGGTGTTACAACTATAAAAAATAGATATCCTCTTCCAAGGATTGGTGACTTGTTTGACCAATTGCAAGGGGCTAGTTTTCTCTCTATGATTGATCTTCAGTCTGAGTACCATCAAGTAAGGGTAAGGGAGTGTGATATTTGAAAAATGTCCTTTCAGACTAGGTATAAGCATTATTAATTTATGATGATATCCTTTGGGTTGACTAATGCACCGGCCATCTTCATGGACCTAATGAATAGGGTCTTCAAGCCTTACGTTTATTCCTATGTTGTGGTCTTCATTGATATGATTTTGATCTATTCACATAGTAGGGAGGAGCATATGGGTCATCCGAGGGTTGTGTTGCAAATATTGAGGGAGGAGAGATTGTATGCTAAGTATGATAAGTGTTAATTTTGGTTGAAGGAGGTTGGATTCTTGGGTCATTTAGTGTCACGGGATGGTATAAAGTGGATCCTAAGAAAATCAATGTGATTAGGAATTGGCCTAGGCTATTAACCCCATCGGACATTAGCAATTTCTTAGGCCTTGTAGGTTACTATAGAAGGTATGTGAATGGGTTCTTCTCTATTGCCTCCCTATGATAAAATTGACTCAAAAGAAGGTGAAGTTTGTATGGACCGATGAATGTGAGAAAAGCTTCCAAACATTGAAAGATAGACTTGTGTCCGCTCCTATATTGTCTCTACCGGATGGTCCTGAGGGTTTTTTTGTGTATTGTGATGCAACTAGAGTTGGTTTGGGTTGTGTATTAATGCAAAATGATAAGTCATGGCCTATGCTTCTAGGCAACTCAAGGTGCATGAAAAGAACTACCCTAGCCATGATCTTGAATTGACCATCGTGGTGTTTGCATTAAATATTTGGCATCATTATTTGTATGGGGTGCATGTTGATGTCTTCACTAATCATAAAAGCATTCAATATGTCTTCACTCAAAAAGATTGTAACTTGAGACAAAGAAGGTGTCTAGAACTCCTTAAGTACTATCACATGAGTGTGCATTACCATCCGAGTAAGGCAAATGTTATGGAAGATGCTTTGAGTTGAGTGTCCATGGGTAGCCTAGCTCATGTGGATGGTTGTAAAAGGGAGATAGCTAGGGAGGTGCATAGATTGGCTAGATTGGGGTTGAGGTTGGAAGATGTGGATGATGGTGTTGTTATGGTAGATGGTTCTAAATCTTCTTTAGTTGATAAGGTGATATAAAAACAAGATGTAGATTACTCATTGCTTGAATTGAAGGCCTTGGTGAAAGAGGCCAAAATAGATGTTTTCTCCCAAGGGGGAGATGGGGCCCTTAAATACTAAGGTAGGTTGTGTGTGCCATATGTTGATGGTTTAAGGGCAGAAATTTTTGATGAAGCCCATAATTCCTATTACTCTACCCACCCTGGTTCCACCTAAATGTATAGAGACTTGAGGGATGTGTATTGGTGTAGAGGTATGAAGAGGTACATCGCCAAATTTGTTTCTGGGTGTCATAGTTGCCAACAAGTCAAAGCCAAACATCAAAGGTCGGGTGGCCTATCCCAAGACATAGAGATTCCTAGTTAGAAGTGGAAGGTAGTTAATATGGATTTCGTGGTTGGGTTCCCCAAGACTAGTAAAGGTTTTGATTCTATATGGGTGGTGGTTGATAGGGTGATGAAATAGGCTCACTTTCTACTGGTCAAGATTACATATGTGGATGAAGAGTATGCAAGGTTGTACATCCATGAGTTTGTGAGGTTTCATGGGGTTCCCTTATCTATTATATTGGATCGTGGTGCACAATTTACTTACCACTTGTGGAAGTCTTTTCAAATGGTTCTTGGTACCAAAGTTCACCTTAGTACGGTTTCTACCCTTACATGGACTTGAGCATATGTTTAGATCTTGTGTCTTGGAGCTTAAAGGTAGTTGTTATGACCATCTTCCATTGATTGAGTTTTCCTACAACAATAGCTATCAATCTAGCATCGGTATGGCTCAATTTGAAGCTCTTTATGGGAGACATTGTAGACCACTGGAGGGATGGTTTGAGGTTGGAGAGGTGGATTTATTAGGGCCAAATCTAGTTTTATATTCTCTTAAGAAGGTAAAGATGATTAAGGAAAGTGTTGAGGACATCCCAAAGTTGTCCAAACTCCTATGCTGATGTAAGAAGAAGAGACCTGGAATTCCAAGTGGGTGATTGGATTTATTTGAAGGTTTCTCCAATGAAAGGTATGGTTCATTTTGGTAAGAAAGAGAAATTAAGTATTTGGTATATTGTTCCTTATGAGGTGATAAATAGGGTTGGTAAGGTGGCATATGAGTTGAGGTTGCCTAGTGAGATGAATTCGGTCCATCCGGTGTTTCATGTCTCTACAACAACAACATACCCCAGTGCCTCAAAAGGCTCCCGCTCATCCGGTGTTTCATGTCTCTATGTTGAGAAAATGTGTTGGTGATCCTAATATTATTCTATCTCTTAATGTTGTGGGTGTTGTTGAGGATAACTTGACTTATGAGGAGTTTCTTGTTTTGATTCTTAATAGATAAGCAAGGAGATTGGGTAACAAAAAAGTCATATCCGCTAAGGTCCTTTGGAGGAACCAACAAGTCGAAGGTGCTACTTGGGAGGCCAAAGCAGACATTCAAAAATGGTACCCTTATCACTTTCACTCCACTCAAACCTAAGGTACTAATTCTAAGTCCCCTATGTGACATCAAGTCTTATATTTCAGCCCCTGTGTCATTCATGTGCATTCATGTCTAAGTTGGAAATTTATGATGATTTCACACTTATAATGGGATTTTGAAAGTGATGTTTAAAATGTAATTTTGCATTCATGTTGGGGTTGATTTGTTCGTGATTATTCTTGTCTGGTACGTCTTTTCTACAGTCAGGGACAAATGTTCCCAAGGGGGAGATATTAAAATGACCCAAAAAATGCCCCAAAATGTGCCTCGTAATGCCCAAAATTTTGATTTTTTATATCTAACGATTTATTTGTTATTTCAAAAATTTGACTTTATATTTGTGATCGGGGGTCCAAATTAGGTGAAAAAGGGTCTAACCTAAATTTAAGAGCCAAAAAAATAGCAGTAATAAATTTTTGAGGGACAAATTCTAGAGGGTTTTCCGTAATGCCTCTGCGATGCGCCTTGGGCACGCAATAGTGTAAAACATCTTTGCATCCTCTTCGCGATGTGGAAATGTGTTTTTGGCCACCTGTAATTTTTAAGTGTTGTCCAAAATATGCTAAGTTTTGGGCCTAAATTTCCCAATGTATTTTTAATCATACTTAGTCTTATTTCACCCTCATATCACCCAAAACTATTCCCCAATATTTTTCCAAACTCTTAGACTCATTTCTAATCCTAAATTCAAGTCCAAACTTAAGGCCAATCTCAAGGATTTCTTCAACGATCTCACCCAAGCTTTAAATCTTCATTAAAGTCTTCTTCAAGAACTTCACAAAAGCTAAGGTATGTAGTGTTGAACCATTGGGTCATTTCACCCATCGTGCCTAAACTCTCTTTTACTTAATATTGCATGATTTAAAGTTAATTTTACATCTTGATCTTGTATATTGAGAAATGTACTGCATAGTGATTTTAGTTCATGAAAGTATGGTTGTTTTAGCATTTTTTGAGCTTCAAATCTTGTATCTAATGTTGGATTTGATAAGGGGTTTTGATATGAATGTATTAGGGGTGTTGCAAGGTGTTGATTAAAGGTTTTACCACTGATTTTCCTGTATGATCTCATCTCTAAATTGCATGCACTTTTACCCCCATTACACATCCCCAAGGTATTTGACAGAATGTCCAGTTATAATTTCTTGAGGAAATGAGGGTCTAAAGCATGAGATATGATATGATTGACTATATGATGATTAAACAAGCTTATGTACACGATGAATACTATCTAAAGTGTTGTGGTAGACCATGCCTAATTCGGGGACCCAGTTGAGAGGTTGAATGCTCAACCACTAGGGTGATAGGTGCGATCATCACTAACCCAATTGAGGGGTGGAATGCCCAACCACTAAGGTGATGGGTGCAATCATCACTAACCTTGATAAGGGGTTTGTACCTTAGATAATAGGGTGATGGGTGCTATCATCACCAACCCCAAGGGATTTATACCATGGAAATCTAGCTTGGTCTCCTCCTCACATATGATATTCTATATGAGCATGATTTACTTAAGCATGTTTTACCTATGCATTGATCATACATGTCATATTGCAATCTTATGTCTATTGCTTATCGTTATTCATTCTGGATTATGATGCTTATCTCTTGTTCCATTACATCTCACATACTTAGTACAATCAAATGTACTAATGCATACTCTTGCCTACATGATATCACCATGCATGAACCGATGCCCAAGTTGATCATCTGCCTCCTCCACATGGCTAGACGGTGCTATTCCAAGTATGTTGGTGTGTGCTCCATTTTAGGGACCTCGGTTTATGTTGATCTTATCTTTTAATAAGACATCTTTCTTATGCTCTATGTTGACTATGTGGGTGAGCCCGGTAGCTCGTCTTGGCCTCCGCTATATCTATGTATTAGAGGTATTTGTTGGACATACTATGTAATGATGAGCTTGACTCTTGTCTCTTGTTTATGATGTTCGTATGAGTTCTCTTACTCTTGTTGCCCTATTATTACTCTTTACGTCTTTGTATGCTTCCATGATAAATGATTTGTAATGGCAAGTTAAGAGTCTTGTTTGGGGTTTCTTTGGGTTCCTCATTCGTCGTGTCATGTCTAGGCCTTAGGCTTGGGTCGTTACATATAGGTACAACCATTTTTCATCCAAATTTCTTTAAAATACAGTTGAAATAATAGAATCTGAATATATCATCATGTAAGTCTCAAAAAGTTGTACAGTTTAGACCCAAATTTAACTTGATTTCGATGAGAAACGGTCGAGCTTTGACAACTCAAAATTTTCCCAAAAAACACAACATAAACTGCAGGTAAAACACCATTTCCACTCCAAACAAAGCTCTATCAATTAATTTCAACATTACTACGATGTACACCATGCAAAAACTCATAGAATAGACCCAAATATTACCAAATTCTGACTCAAAATGGATAAGAAATCGCATGTCTAAATTACTAATAACCATATTCGATATACAACAAAAAAAGGTCAAATTTTACCTCAAATGATACACTAAAATCAATTTTTGATACTTTTACGATGTTCCTCTCAAGAAAATATACAAGTTAGCATTTTGAATTGCCGAAATTGGGTTAACTTGAAGGAGATATTGCTGATCAAAGTTTGCTCTACTTTTCTCACATGTCAAGAAAATGAAGTACACATATATCCCCTTTGGATCGACTTGCCATATGGCGCCTTATGGCTGGGCCACATCGTTGTGCCACCTTTAATCTTTCGCAACCACTTAAGCTTAATTTCGATGTTCCAGCCTTATTCGAAGTGGGAAAAACATAACTCACATATGAAATCTGATCGAAAATAGCATTCCAAATTCAATGGTGCAGGCAAAATTCCCAACGGAGCTTGTTTTATTCCAATGTGGGTTCCATTTCCCAATATTGAAGTTCATCAAAGGGGCCAAAACATACCCGAAATCCTCGAAAACTGAACGAAAGGTCCTCCTTGACCAAATTCAACATTTTAGATCCAATGGTGCAGTCAAAATTTTCAATTGGAGTATGTTTCTTAGGACATTGACTAAAATCAACTATTAACCAATTCCAGCAGCTAAATTTGTATAACTCAATATAATTGCACTGAACATTCTCCGAGCCTAATTTGGCCATTCTGGTGCTGATGGAATCGTCATAATTCGACTCTCAGAGTATTTACTAGGACTTTACCAAAAAATCAATGTTTCGTTTCCCTAAAACACTACATAGATGTCGAATAATTCACCCAATAACTGAAAAATCAATGTTAATAAATTACAACTAGCCCATAGTCACTAGACAAATGCTCAAACAAACAAAATATTTTCAAAATCATAGAAATGACCTGGAGGGTCAGTACAACATGCCCCACTAATA
>JAOTQJ010117894.1:0-10746 GCA_025642045.1 Solanum sejunctum
AAGTAATGAATATATTTATATACGATCTGATTAAATAAATAATTTGATATTCAAGAATTTTTTTTATTTTTTATTGTAAATATTCTTCAAATTCCTTAGTCCACCCGTACTGAAATCAAAAGCAGATGAAGTGCGTGGGAATCAAACTTTAATTTTGCACAACGTACATATATATATATATATATATATATATATATATATATGTATGTATGATGAGACATAAAAATTGAAGTCATGGCATTGGATGGTCCACTTTTAGAAGTAGCCATATAGTTACTTATTTTCAATCAATTCCATGTCTCTTGATTTGAAACTTGATTTATAATTATACATGTCCCTTTGGGGGAGAATAGCAGATAAATTGTCTCCATAGATCAATCTTGAAAAGAATTCATCATGATATGTCCAATCTTCTATCACAGAATGGAGATTGTTTACAAGGCAAAATGTATTTCTTCTTCTATAAGAAGCAGATACATTGTCTCCCCCGTCCATCTTTTCTTGTAATTTTACCAAACTAATATTTAAATATAATAAATATAATATCTTGAAAAATATAATAAGACAAGAATTATAATTAATGGTAAGAACAAATTAGAAACTAAAGATAAAATTATCTCTTTATTTCATAAAAGGGACAAGTATTATTGAATATCTCAAAATAATATAATGAACAAATAAAAATAGACAGATATAGTATATATCAAAATTATTTTTTAATAGATTAAATCAAGACTTATGTCAATGAAGAATTAAATAAACAATTAGCTAATGCATAATTCCCTACAAGCTGCATGTTTAACACATGCAAGGATATTCTATTATATTATATCTTTTGTGTTAATTTTAAGTTGAAAAGAAAACTAAATGTGATGTCAGATGGATTGGGCATTGTATTGCAGTAGCCATATGTTATTGAAAAAGAGGATTCTGTAGTCACCACCAGATTTGACACGAATCACCATGTCTTTTTTAAAAGTGGCTTTAATTAGTGAACGCACTTTAACACCCTTTTCTCATGGTTTTATTTCTGGTTCAGAAACCAACAAGATTCTTCTTCTCTCCGAAACATAACCTCATATACTATATTTCTATTCAAAATACATTATATAGTAGCTCTAATTTACCAGCTTTATCAAAAGTATGTGGGAGTAAATTTATATTTTTGAGGCTTACAAGAAATAGATGCAGAGTGTTGGAAGATACTACTAACTATATAATTGTATTATAGTATTTTGAGTCTCTTATAAAAATTATTTATATTGTTACAATAAAGTCTTGATTTAAATAGATTATTTTTGTATATATGTGTGTTCATTACTTATATTGTAGATAATTTTGAAGATTAAAATTGTCAGTTCATATAAGTTATAAATTATTATTCACGATTAAAGATGAAGTAGGACTAACATCTTGATTGATCTAGCACACGATTAAATATAATTTATCTTGATTATGGGAGTGGTTAAACTTCAACTTCTTGTGCTAATACATTTTGTATATATTGAACGGACCAATCAGAGAAATTTATTTATGTTCTGAATTTTATAAATAAATTCTCTAGCTCATTGCATGTACTTATACTTTTAATCTTGATATAATTATTATGATCTATGTGATTTGATGTATTTTTAATCTATTGAAAGATGAGACTTTTTTGATGAGTTGATAAAACCCCAGTAGATTGGATAATGACAAATTGCATTAGTGAAATAATAATTAGTTGATAGAACTGTGTCTTGGTCTCGAGTTGTAGACACCCCTTTACAGTTACTTATAAGGTTTCACATAAAAACCCTGCAGGTGGATTTTAAGATACATCACGTGAAATAAGTTAAGTAAAGTAGTAAAGGATTGATTTAGTTAATAAATTAAATTAATTTCAGAAAATTTGATTTATTGATTGATGTCGGTAATTCTAACATGGGGAGTTAAAATAAGATGTGATGATGGATTTTGAAGTTAAGTCGAGGAGTTCAGTTACAAACTTTTAGTGGAATAGTTTGTAATTTATTCTCATGTGATAATTCTTTCAATTACGAATTATTATCATAATAGGAAGCCTCTATTATTAAGTCTGTAGTCCCTACAGCATCTGGTTTATTGATCAATTTTCAAGAATGTAAATAATATTTTGGAAGGAGTTTTAAAAGTTGACCTTTCATATATTTCGTTTTAATGATAAATATATTATTTATTTAAAACAAAATTGAACAGAATATTAAACTCTTAATGGAAAAACGTTTTGGAGATATTAAGGATTAATGATTATGATTTGAATAGTCATAAAAGTAATCTAAACAGCCAAAAATATTTTTTTGGCTTTTAACCTTTTTTCCTAGCCTTGATTATCTTATGATAAATAGAGGAGAAAGCTAGGGAGTTTGAGACAGCTTCTTGAGGAAAAATATCATGCCCACACAAGAAAATATTGAGTGTATAAACGAGATAGCAGTAGAAGTTCGTGGTCTTAGATGGTCCTGGATTCTTTCACAGAGAACGAATTGTTATAAAGGTTCCAAAGGTATGTTGTCTTGACTTCGTTCTACATTAACAGAATACTATGTGAGACTTGATTCTGTGAATTGTGCTTTCGCTGCATGGGTGTTTATTTGGCTTTAATAATTGGTATCAGTAGTCTTCTTACATATCAGTATTAATATAATAAGAATTTATAATTTGGGTATTTTCTGTTCTCGAATTTAGGAATTTGTGAGAATACATATAGCATGGACTTTGCTTTTCGTGTCTATTTACTATGAATCTATTTCATAAAAAAGAAAACTGAAATTGCCTTGCTGCTTGCTCAAAATTGCCCTCTTGAATGTTGTTGTTTTACATAAAATAAATATATTTTTATGGATTAAGAAAAAAATTGTAATGTTTTTTCAACTTTGCCCAACCATGATTGTTTCAATAATGTTTCTTTTAACATCATCATACCCGGGCAATCTTAGTTTGGATTATAGTTTTTTCCTAAAATTTGCAATTTTTGATAACTAGAAAAATAATTTTTTGCGATTGAGGAAATATCTGCCTATATTTTGGACTTTGCCCACCTACAGTTGCTTTTAATATGCTATATCTAGTAGCGCAGTGGTTGGACCATGTTGAATAATCTGTCTGATTTAACTTCACCATAAATTTGACAATGATTGTCAAATTTGCTCAGTATTAGAGTTTTTTTCACGAACTCCGATTGATTTGATTTTTGATTGGTTCATTGGAAACAACCCATAGAGCAATATCCACCGCTTTATCATGGTGTATGATGTTTTTGGCCCAAAAAGCATCATTTAGATGAATTTTTGGCCTTTTTTCTGTTTTCTAAAAATTTTAAAATTTTAAAATTTTTGTTGAACACTGTGGGGTGGTAAGAGTTGATGTTTTAGGTTTTAAAACTATTTTAAAGCAGCAATGTATGTTTATATATGGACTTTGATCTTTTTTCCCATCGAATAAACATGTTCATTGAGCACTGTTTGTAATATCTTTTGATTTGATGACCAATTTTATTTTTCCAAGTTGCTTGTTGAATCATTGTTCAAATGATTATATATATATCTGCCTCAACTGAACATATTACTCTCTAATTGAGTTGGACATATTTTTGTTTTAAGTGGACATATATTTTTGCATGCTCTCATATATTTGCTGGAATAGTTAAGTTTCACTAACGATTCTAACTGTTCATATACATGATTATATGTGTCTTGTGGTTGTTTTTTACTATTGCATATGTCTAATGATCTATTTTATTTTATTTCTCAAACTAAATATGTCTTCCTTCAATCCTTTAACTACTATCTTGAATCAAAATAAGTTGAAAAATCCTAATTATGTGAACTAGAAAAGAAATTTGGATATAGTTCTTACTACTGAGGGCTAAAAGTTTGTATTGAATGAGGAGTGTCCTGTTAAACCTGCTAATCCTACTCCTAAAGAAATTGAGGCCTGTGATAAGTGGGTAAAAGCTAATGAGATGACACAGTGTTATATTCTTGCCTCAATGGCAAATGTCTTGCAGCATCAACATCAGTCAATGCCTTCTGCTTATGATATGTTTGCATCTCTCAAAGAGATGTTTGGAGAGCAGAATCATGTGCCAAGTAGACTGCTATGAAGGCACTTTTAACCACGAAAATGGCTGAAGACTCTTCAGTTCAGGAGCATGTACTGAAATTGATGAGTTACTTAAATGAATTGAAAATTCTTGGTGCTGAGATTGATAAAGAATCTCAAGTTGAGATGGTCCTTCAGATTTTTCCAGACAGTTTTTAATAATTTCGCTTGACCTATAATATGAACAAGATGAATCTATCATTGGCAAAATTATTGAATGAGCTGCATGCGGGCAAAGACTATCATCAAACAACAAACTGCTACTGCATTATTGCTAGATATGGCTAACCTATCTTCTTCTAAACCAGCAAAAGTCCAAAAGAAGAAGAAAAAGAAGTCGCGCAAAGTTGTGACACCAGGAGGTCCCAAGAATTGCATAGCCAAGCCGAAAGACAAGTGTTTCCATTGTAAGCAGTCTGAACATCACAAGAAGCAATATCTTGACTTGCAGGCTAAGCTAAAAAACAAAGGTAATTCTTTTCTTAATATCATTGAAACCTATTTATTTCTACCCAATTATGGGTTGTAGATTCGGGAGCCATCGATCATTTTTGCACTTCTTTACAGGGGTTTTAGGTGACACGACAACTAAGTAAAATTGAAGTCTTTATTTTTCATGCCAATGGAGAACCAACACCAACCCTAACTATAGGAGTTGTTTTTATTTCTTTTAGTCCTTCAAAAATTTTTATTTTGAATAATGTCCTTTTACCTTTGATAAGAAGGAACTTAATTTCTGTTTTGAAAATAATGGATGCTGGTTATTCGGTTGCTTTTCATAATAATTGTGTTGTTATTAAGCGAAATAACCTTTTTATCCATAGTGCTCCTAGATTATATGATTTATTTATGTGTGAAATCTCTCATACCATGCTATTACACAATGAACTGAATAATATTAATGTTTCCAACAAAAAGAAAGCGTATTTTTAAATTGAATCCTACTTACTTATGACATTTACGTCTCTGTCATATTAACATAAATAAGATTTCACGATTGATTTCTGATGGGCCTTTAAGTTCATTGAAAGTGGAGGCACTACCAACCTATGAATCCTGTTTAGAAGGCAAAATGACAAAGAGACATTTTCCTTCTAAAGGAAATAGAGCCATTAATAAGTTGGAATTAATTCATTCTAATTTGTATGGCCCTATGAATATACAACCAAGAGGTGATTTTGAGTATTTCGTAACTTTTACTGATGATTACTCAAAATATGGATATGTTTATTTGTTGTGCCGTAAATCTGAATACTTTGAAAAATTTATAGAATTTAAGATTGAAACGAAAAAATGACATGGTAAACATATTTAAACATAAAGATTTGATCGTGGTGGTGAATACCTTTCTGCTGAATTCATTCAATATTTATCAAAACAAGGAATTACTTCTCAATATTCTGCCCCAGGAACACCTCAACAAAATAATGTGACAGAATGTAGAAATAGAACTCTTTTAGAAATGGGTAGATCAATCTTAAGTTATTCTGATTTATCCTTAGCCTTTGGAGTTATGCCTTGGAAACTGCAAATTATATTCTAAATTTGGTTGCTTCCAAATCTGTTCGTTAATCCCATTTGAGTTGTGGAATGGGCGCAAGCCTAGTCTATGACATATTCGGATTTGGGGTTGTTTAGCACAAGTGCTAAAAGGTAAAACAGATAAGTTAGAATCTAGGACAGAAGTATGTATTTTCATTGGATATTTAAAAGGCACTAAAGGGGTTTTATTTTACTGTCGTAAGGAACAAAAGGCGATTATTTCGATGAATGCTAAGTTTCTAGAATAGGACTATTTAATGAACTATATTCCTAGAAGTAAACTTGTGTTACAAGAACTGTCCAAAAGAATGACTAGCTATGAATCTACATAACGGGTTTCACAATTGGTTGTTGACATACCATTACATCACGTAGTGGGAGACATGTCAATAGGCACGAAATTGCGACTGAGGTAGTGCAAGAAACTGCACTTGAGCCAACTCCTGACATGTCACTACCATAAAGTAGGGGGAGAAATATTAGGCAGTCTGCCATTGTGGGGGAACCTATTCGGGAGGAAATTTAGAGTATTATGACCTTAGTTGAAGAAGTAGCTGGTCCTATAGTCGTTAGTCGTCGTAGTAGGAGATTTATTAGAAAGCCTGAAAGTATTACGCTCTTGGGAGAATCATATGATAGAATCCCTAAAGAGCCTAATACATATTTATTAAATTACGCCAAAGCACTATATGATATAAATGCTAAAATATGGATTGTTGCTATGAAATCTGAAATAGAGTCTATGTACTCTAATCAAGTCTGGGATCTTGTAGAACCACCTGTGGGTATTAAACATATTGGGTGTAAATAGATCTTCAAGAAAAATAGAGTTGTGAATGGAAAGGTAAAAACTTATAAGGCTAGGCTTGTTACAAAAAGGTTCTCCCAAAAAGAAGGAATTGATTATGAGGAAACCTTTTCGCCAGTAGCTATGCTTAAATCCATTAGAATTCTCTTATCCATAGTTGCTTATTACAATTATGAGATCTGGCAGATGGATGTCAGGATAACTTTTCAAAATGAAAGTCTTGATGAGTGCATCTGTATAGCACAACCATAGGGTTTCACAAAAAGTGGCCATGAACAGATGGTTTGTAAGCTTAAAAGATTCATTTATGGAATGAAACAAACATCTAGGGCATGGAATATTTTTTTTTGACAAGTCGATTAAGACTTTTGGTTTTGATTTACTTGAAAATGAATTATGCATTTATAAAAAGTGGTGAGGAGACGGAGTAGCATTTTTGATTTTGTATGTAGATGACATTTTGCTCATAGGAAACAATGTGAGCATGCTTAATTCGGTTAAAAAATGGTTGTCATCTCATTTTGATATGAAAGACTTGGGAGAAGTGACTTATATACTTGGGATCAAGCTTATGCGATATCGTAAAAAAATGATATTAAGCTTGTCTCAAGCAGTTTATATAGACACTATTCTTACAAGGTTTAACATGCAAAATTTCAAAAAGGAATTTCTTTCTTTTAGACATGGAATTACTTTATCAAAGAATCAGTCACCCAAAACGATTGATGAGATAAGGAGGATGAAGACAGTCCCTTATGCTTCTGCTGTGGGGAGTCTCATGTATGCTATATTATGTACTAGACTAGATATATGCTCTACTGTAGGCATGATTAGTAGATTTCAATCTAATTCTGGACTAGAATATTGGACAATAGTTAAACATATAATCAAGTATATAAAAAGAATTAGGGATTACATGCTTGTTTTTCATCCTGAAAATCTTGTACCTATTGGATACATAGATTCAGATTTTTAATCAGATAGGGATTCAAGAAAATCAATCTGGGGATATGTGTTTACTTTGGGAGGTGGAGCAATTATATGGAGGAGTATAGATCAGTCTTGTGTCGCTGATTCCATCATGGAAGTTGAATATGTGGCTGCCTTTGAGGCGGCTAAAGAGGTTGTATGGCTCAGAAACTTCCTAAAAGAGCTTGGAGAGTCCCTTCGGTTGAAGAGCCAATCACACTCTATTATGATAATAGTGGCGTAGTTGCGAACTTGAAGGAACCACGTAGCCACAAAAGAAGTAAACACATTAACAAAAAATATCACTTGATCCGTGACATAACTTAGAGGGGTGATGTGAGAGTTTTGAGGATTGATTCCGAGAATAATTTGGCGGTCCCATTTACAAAAGGCTTACCTCAGAAAGTCTTCGATAATCACGTAGAAGAAATGGATGTTAAAATTGTGGTAGCATAGTTATGAGTCTAAGTTGGAGATTATTGGGATATACTATTAACCATGTAACTTTATTATAGTATTTTGAGTCCCTTGTAAAGACTATTTATATTGTTATAAAGTCTTGATTTAAATAGTTCACTTTAACATATATGTGTGTCCATTACTTATACTATAGATGATTTTGTGTATAAAGTATTTCAACTCATATATGGAAGGTTAAAATTGTCGGTTCATATAAGTTATAAATTATTGTTCACGATGAAAGATGAAGTAAGACTAACATCTTGATTGATCATAGCACAAAATTAAATATAATTTGATCTTGCTTATGAGAGTGGTTAAACTCCAACTTCTTGTCCTAGTACATTTTGTATGTATTGAATGGACCAATTGGAGAAATTTATTATGTTCTAAATTTTATAAATAAATTCTTTAGCTCATTGCATGTACTTATACTCTTAATCTTAATATAATTATTATGATTTATGTGATTTGATTTATTATTTTAATCTATTGAAAGAAAAAATCGATAAAAAAATCCTAGTAGATTGGATAAAGACAAATTGCATTAGTGAAATAATAATTAGTTGATAAAACTATATATCGGTCCTAAGTTAAAGACACCCCTTTTACGGTTACGTATAAGGTTTCACGTGAAGATCCTGCAGGTGGATTTTAAGATCCGTCATATGAAATAAATTAAGTAGTAAACAATTGATTTAGTAAATAAATTAAATTAATTTCAGAAAATTTGATTTATTAATTGGTGTCGGTAATTCTAACACGGGGAATTAAAATAAGATGTGATAATAGATTTTGAAGTTAAGTCGAGGAGTTCAGTTATAAACTTTTAGCGGAATAGTTTGTAAATTATTATGATATGATATTCTTTCGATTATGAATTATTATCATAATAGGAAGCCTCTATTATTAAGTCCACAATCCCTACTGCGTCTGATTTATTGATCAATTTTCAAGAATGTAAATAATATTCTGGATGGAGTTTTAATAGCTGACCTGTCATATATTTCGTTTTAATGATAAATATATTATTTATTTAAAATAACATTGAATATAATATTAAACTCTTAATGGAAAAATGTTATGGAGATATTAGGGATTAATGACTATTTGGCTTTTAACCTTCTTCCCTAGCCCTGATTATCTTAGGATAAATAGGGGAAAGGCTAGAGAGTTTGAGATAGTTTCTTGAGGAAATATATCTTGCCCACACAAGAAAATATTGAGTGTGTAAACGAGATAGCAGTAGAAGTTCGTAATACTGGAGTCCTGAATTCTTTTACAGAGAACGAATTATCACAAAGCTTCCAAAGGTATGTTTTCTTGACTTCATTTTATATTAACAGAATACTATGTGAGACTTGATTCTGTGAGTTGTGCTTTCGCTTCGTGAATGTTTATTTCGCTCTAACACAAAGGTATGTTACTAATAATACTTATAAGATAGACAGATGCATCCACAAAATAATAATAGTTATCAGGGCGATTCAAGCATATAAGTGGCTTAAAGTAAAAAATGAATCACAAGTCTTTGTAATTATAACACCCGTAAAATTATCGAAATACCCTTAGAATGGAATTATGTGCATAACACATCTTTTCATGCTCTATTTGTAAATCCGAGATTAGATTTGTGATTAGTACGAAAAATTGAGTGGGAAAAAGATCTCAACACGATTTTAGAGCAACCGAGTCGAAAAATAATTTTCTGAAAAATTTTTCAGACAGTGAGTGTTCACGCCCAGGGTGTGATGCACCTGGGACGCAGAATCCCACTTAAGTTTTTTTTCTTATTATTTTCATTAGGAAATTAAAAGTTTGAATTTTAGCAAAATACACATGGTGCGACGCGGACATGTGTACGAAGTGGGAAAATTTTCTTTTAATTTGGGAAGAACACTTTAGTCATTTTCCAACCAATTCTAGGTCCCAAAATTGTGTATATTAGTCGATTTTCACTCAAATATATCTCTAGAATGTACAAAACTCACACCCATATCTTCAAAAAACCTTTCAAGAACTCAGAAAGTAGAGGTAAGCTAGGGCTTTCAAGAATCTTCTTCAATTTTTCCAAGAACAAAAACCTCAGGTATGTAATGCTATCCAAAAGTTATCCTCCTATGATCTTAAAACTTAAATCACTAGTTTGCATTGTAGATTTCTGTTACAAGTTGAGATCAAAGTTCCCCGTATTCTTAGCCAAGTTCATTAAAGAATTATTCATGCATATTTTCTTGATAAAGATCATGACTCTTGTTGATTTTACTACTGATTAAGATATTGAGACAAGATTTATAGTTATGGTTGAAATTATAATAACCCTATATCTATTTCATGAAAAGTTATAAAGTTTACAGTTTAAGCTAAGTCTGAGCAATATTTGAAGTTTGTATTTTGTAAGATAGCTGAGTAATGCATATATGTCTTTGAGATAATTGAAATGGTACCTTTTTACGATCAAAGAAAAGAGACTAGTTGAGAAAATTTTAAGAAAAGATAAAGTTGGGCGAACTCCCAAAAAGGTTAAGAAGACATTTTGAGAAGTCTTACTCTTGAGGTTATGAACATTATAAAAGTATTTTGGAGGTAGTATTAAGCACCGTACCAGTGAGATAATCATAACTTCAACTTATAAACTACGTAGCCACCATAAGATAGGATTATACTAGAAGACAATTCCCTATTTGCCACTAAGATGACCCAATTTTGGGAAGGATCCACTCTTCTAGTTTTTTGTCCCTTACTCCGGCAAAGTATGGGATGACTCTGTGTCACGACCCAACCCAGGGGCCGCGAATGGTGCCGATAGGGCACCGCGACAACCACTTATACTGAATCTTTACTTA
>JAOTQJ010117914.1:0-10746 GCA_025642045.1 Solanum sejunctum
GAGGCTTTAAGTTAAGGTTTTGTGCTTTAATGTTGGATTAAGTGCCTAATCGGCACGAGTCATGGCCCCGGGGTTGGACCGTTACAACCTGGCCTTTGATATTTAGCTTTGACTTGTTGGTAATTGTGACATCTGGATATGAACTTGGAAATGTCTCTTTTCATACCACCCCACCAATACACCTCTCTCAAATCTTTATATATCTTTGTAGAAGCGGGGTGAATGGAATAGGATGAATTATGGGCCTCCTTCAATATCAATTCTTTCAGGTCATCCAATTTGTTACAAACAATCTACCTTGGTACCTAAGGGCACCATCTCATCCTTGGGAGAAAACCTCCTCCTTCCCATCCTTTACCAATGTCTTCAATTCTAGCAAGGTGGGATCAAGATCTTGCTTTGCCTTTACATCCTCAATCAAGGATGATTTGGAACCAACTACAACCATAACACCACCAATATGAACTTTATCCAACCTAACCCCCAATCTAATCAATCGGTGAACCTCTATATCAACCACCTTGACACCATCATCAACATAAGCTAGACTACCCATAGACAACATACTTAGAGCATCGGCCATAACATTAGCTTTGCCGGGGTGATAATGCACACTCACATCATAATCTTTAAGGAGCTCTAACTACCATCTTTGTCTTAAGTTAAGATCATTTTGGGTGAACACATATTGAAAATTCTTGTGGTCGAAAAATATATCAGCATGAACCCCATACAAGTAGTGACGCAAAATTTTCAAAAACAAATACCATGATCATCAATCCAGGATCATGGTTGGGATAATTCTTATCATGTACCCTAAGTTGCCTATAGGAATATCCTATCACCTTACCATTTTGCATCAAAACACACCCCAAACAAATTCTTGAGGCATCACAATACACAATAAATCCTTCTAATCCTTCCAGTAGAGCTAAGATAGGAGCGTAGATAAGTTTATCTTTCAATGTTTTAAAATCATCCCACATTCATCGGTCCATATGAATTTTGTCTTCTTTTTTATCAAGTGACTCATAAGAGAAGAAATAGAAGAGAGTCCATTCACAAATCTCTGGTAATAACCTACCAAACCCAAGAAACTCCTAATATCAGATGGAGTCAGAGGTCTAGGAAAATTTCTAATCACGTCCTTATCTTAGGATCCACCTTAATGCCATCACTTGATACTACATGTCATAGAAAAGCAACCTCTTTCAACCAAAACTCACATTTTTCATATTTAGCATATAACCTCTCCTCCCT
This sequence comes from Solanum sejunctum, assembly GCA_025642045.1. Taxonomy (NCBI): domain Eukaryota; kingdom Viridiplantae; phylum Streptophyta; class Magnoliopsida; order Solanales; family Solanaceae; genus Solanum; species Solanum sejunctum. Next base: position 1,261 of record JAOTQJ010117914.1, read on the forward strand.
CATTATTTGCAACACCATCTTCAAGTAATTCACATGGTCCTCCTCACTATGGGAATAAATCAAGATATCATCAATGAAAACCACCGAAAACAAGTCAAAGGTAAGGTTTAAATGCCCTATTCATGAGATCTATAAATATAGTTAGTGCAAATTCAAAGTGCCCATATCTAGTCTAGAAAGATGTCTTGGGAATGTCATACTCCCCAACTTTCACTTGGTGATACCCAAACCAAAGAGCAACCGTAGAAAAGTGACTAGCCCCTTGAAGTTGATCAAAAAGGTCATTAATATTTGCTAAAGGGTACTTGTTCTTTATGGTGAATCTATTAATTTTTAGGTAAGCAATGCACATTCTAAGATAACCATCCTTTTTCTTCACAAATAACACTAGTGTACCCCAAGGTGACTTACTAGGCCTTATGAAAACTTTTTCGAATAAACAACAACAACAACATACCCAGTAAAATCCCACAAGTGGGCTCTGGGGAGGGTAGAATATACGCAAACATTACCACTACCATATAAGTAGAGAGGCTGTTTTCTGGGAACCCTCATCTCAAAAACCATAAGTAAGAAAGAACCAGATATGACAATAAGAAAGGAATGGAATAGAAAAAGCAAATAATAATGATAGTATATAAATAAGATAAACTAACATATAATATAATAGGTAATGCACATGAAAGACAAAAAAACACCTAACCCATCCATTAGCCTGCTACTCTAATTCGTGACCTCCACTTTTTTTTATCTAAGGTCATGTCCTTAGTGAGATCGAGTTTCATCATACCATGTCTAATTATCTCCCCCCAGTACTTCTTCGGTCTATATCTACCCCTCTGAGTATCTCTCAAAACTAACCTCTCGCATCTCCTAACAGGAGCATAAGTACTACTTCTCTACATATGTCCAAACCATCACAATATCGCTTTCCTTATCTTTTCGGCCACCAGGGCCACCTCTAGCTTCTCTGGGATGGTCTCATTCCTAACCTTGTCACTCCTGGTGCAACCACACATCTATATTAACATACTAATCTCTGCAACATGCATCTTCTAATTGTGTGCCTTCTTAATTGGCCAACACTCCACTCCATACAACAAGGATGGTCTAACCACCATTATATAAAATTTACCTTTAAGTTTAGGTGGTATCTTCTTGTCACACAATACTCCAGAGGCAAGCTTCCACTTACTTAATGCTGGAGCAATACAATGTGTGACATCATCATTGATATCTCCACCACTCTAGATGGTGGACCCCAAATACATAAAGTTCTCTCTTGGGGATAGGTTGAGTGGCAAGCCTCACATCAGAGTTTGCCTCATCCCTCTCAACACTAAATGTGCACTCTAAGTATTCAGTTTTGGTCCTAATTAATTTGAATCCTTTGGACTCCAAGGTGAGTCTCCAGACATCCAACCTATCATTAACTTTAGTTTGTGTCTCATTAATCTGTACTATGTCATCTAAAAGAAGCCTACACCATGGTACCTACTCCTGGATAGATTGCGTCAGCTCATCCATCACCAAGGAAAACAAGAAAGGGCTCAACACAGATCCGTGGTGGAGTCCCATCTCAACAGGAAAATACTCTGAGTCTCCTCCCACCATTCTTAGCCAAGTTTTAGCTCCATCGTACATGTCCTTAATCACCCTGATATATGCCTCTGGGACACCTTTCACCTCTATATACCTCCATAAGACATCCCCTGGGACTTTGTCATATGCCTTCTTGAGATCAGTGAACACCATATGAAGATCTTTCTTTCTTTCTCTATATTTCTCTAGTAACCTCCAAACAAGATAAATTGCTTTAGTAGTCGATAGCCCCGATATGAATCCAAACTGGTTCTAAGAGATAGATACTACTTTACATACCCTCATCTCTGCTACTCTCTCTCAGACCTTCACAGTGTGGATTAACAACTTGATACCCCTATAATTATTACAACTTTGAATATCTCCCTTATTCTTGTACAATGGAACCATTATACTCCTCCTCTATTCATTAGGCATCTTAGCAGTCTTCATAATAATATTGAGTAGTGTAGTCAACTACTAAATGCCATCCTTGACCATATTCTTCTAGAAGTCTACCGAAATATCATCAGCCCCGATCGCCCTCCCCCTCTTAATCCTACTAATAACCCGCCTTACCTCCTCGACTTTGAACTACCTACAATATCTAAAATCACGATGGTTTTTGGAATGTGCCAACTCACCCAACTCAATATCTCTATCTCCTTTTTTATTTAAGCATTTATGGAAATAAGCTTGCCACCTTAATTTAATGGAAGTGTTATCCACCAACACCTCGCCCTCCTCATCCTTGTTGCACTTCACTTGGTTTAAGTCGCGAGCTTTCCTTTCTATTACTTTAGTGAGCCTACACAATCTCTTTCCCCGCCTTTATCACTTAACTCTTTATAAAGGCTCACAAAAGCTACTGTCTTAGCATTTGTCACCACCATCTTTGTTTCAAACTTGGCGATCTTATGAAATTTTTTTCGAACAGATCCCTCAATTGCTCCTTTAACTCCTTCAATTATGCTAGGGCCACACATTAAGGGGGAAAGAAATGGGTTGTATATTGGTAAGAAGGTCTATACCATAATTTTTTTCCCTTTCTAAATGAATACTGAAACGACTAAACAATGTGCTTCAGTAATGCCCATAATCGTAATTTCTATATATCTCAAAATCTATGCATTATATAAAAAATCCAACCTCATATTCTCGATTAGGGAGCAAAATTGAGTGGAAAATGGATATAACCCAGATTTTAGAGGACCTATAGCAAAAAATAATTTTCACTAATTTCCAATTTCCAGTGGTCATCTATGCCTTGGCCGCGATGCGCCAAGTGTATGAATTATTGTTGGATGAGGTTTGTGTTTGGTTCAAATTGTGCCAAGGGCACACACCAGTGTATTATTTTCCTTGTTTTTCTACCTCAGCTAAGGGCATTAGGCTCATATCCCTATGACCACTTATGTGTGACAACACCTACACTTAGCCATTTTCCAACACTATATCACTTAAGACCCTCTCAAAAAACTTTCCATGACTTAACCAAATATCTCATTCAAATTTCAAGGATTTCAAGCCTAAATTTGTAACTCAAGGATTCACTTAAAGCTCCATGTTCTCTTCAAGCTCAATTCAATAATTCCCAAGTTTGAGGTATATGGGTTTTATCCATTGGGTTCTTTCACCCTAGAGCCCAATCTTTGTTTCTATGAAAATTACATTATTTCAAGTTATGTCATCTATAGGTATCTCGTATTATGGATTTTGATCATAAATTATGCTGGGGTTTTAGGAATTTTAATTTATTATGCATGTTTATCTACTTCAATATTATACTATGAATTGGTTTTGTCTATTGAGACTATGCATATTTTGAGCTATCAAACTATGATCTATTATGAGATTTGATGATGGATTTCAAGGTATCACATATGTGGGTTTTACTATATGTTGGTGGGTTGATTTACATTGCTTTTCCTCATATTGTGTCACTCTTCAATTGCAAGATTTTGAATTAGCATTATACAACCACCAAGTGCTTGATAAAATGTCGTAACAAGGATTTCCATGTTATTGATGATCTCTTACATGGTTTATAAGTCAAGCGACTTTATCATGATTAAGCGTTTGTATGTATGCATTGAATTCATGAAAATATCCATGGTGTTACAAATAGACCACACCTTTTCAGGGGGTGACATGCCCAATCACCTTGTTAAGGGGGTGACATGCCTCAACCACCTTGTCCGAGGGTGGGGGGAGGGGGGAGAGACATGCCCAATCACCATATTGAAGGGTGGATACCTCAACTACCTTATTGGAGGTGACATGCCCAATCACTACGTTGAGATGTGGATACCTATACCATATTGTTTGAGGGTGACATGCTCAATCACCATATTGAGTGTGGGATACCTTTATCACCTTATTGGGGAGTGACATGCTCAATCACCTTATTAAGGGGTAGATACCTCAATCACCTTCCAAGGGGGTGACATGCCTTTGATTCCAAGTAGTAGCTTGCTTGATCTATGTTTATTATGGTCTTTTCCTACATACGTATTATGTTATATATATTTTATATGATTTACAAGCATGTTTTACTTCAAAAATTGATCATGAATGCCATATTGACAGTATACTTATCCATTACGTAAAATTATGCATTTTTGACTATATTGGCTTATGTCTTGTTGCATTGCATCCTACATACTTAGTACATTCAAATGTACTAACACATACTCTATGCCTACATGATGTTACCATTTAGGAGCTGGAGCTTCTCTTGATCATCCTCCCCATGGCTTGTTCGTGCTTTAGAGATAAGCTTTAGTGAGTCTTCAAGTCAAAGAACACTATCTATGTTGCTCTTGCCATTTGCTATTCCTTTATGTTGAACACTAGATACTATAAGGGTGAGCCTGAAAAGTGTCTTGGCCCTCGCTCCATTGCATGTTAGAGGTGTTGTTAGATTATTAGTGTAATTATTCTACGAGCTTTACTCTTAAATGTTTTATGATTATCTAATAATCCCTTAGCCTTATTTCCCTTACTTATATATCTTCTTGTTATTTTACTTCCTTGACCATGGATGTGAGATTGATATACTAAGAGGCTTGTTTGGGGTTCCTTCGGGTTCCCTCTTTGCCGTGTCATGTCTAGGTCCTAGGCTTGGATTGTTACAAACTTGGTATCAGAGAACTAGTTTGTTAATGGTCCTTGAAATCTAATACACCATGTTGATTATGTCTTTTTCAAGGTTGTAAAGCATGCCACAACTATGAATGGGAGGCTATGAGACATTTTAGGAAATGTTTCACTTCGTCATAGTCTATATCATGCTTTAGATGTGAGTGTAAGGCTTTCCCTATATCTAGTCCTCTTTGCTCTTCTAGATTGTGCCAATGCTAGAAGGGAGACTAAGGAGAGCATGGACAACTGCGGAGTAACTAGTCCCTTCTACTCCACGCTCTATAGTATGGAGGGGTAGCCTAAGATAATTCAAATTTGCTATTACAATGTTATCTCGTGCTATGACCAACTAAATTCACCAAGAGTTCCAAGCCCCTCATGCACCCACTCTGTCTTCTAAGGTAAGGGATTTTACTAGAATGAACACACCAAAGTTCCATCGATCCAGGACAGATGAGGATACATAAGAGTTCATAGATGAGGTGCACAAAGTGCTATCTATTATGGGGGTTCGTTCGGAGGGAAAGGCAGAGTTGGTAGCCTACCAACTCAAAAGGGTATATCAAATTTAGTTTACGCAATGGAAGTTGGTGAGAAGAGATGATGATGCTATTTCTTGGGAGGAGTTCAAAGCCGCATTTCTCAACCGATTAGTTTATATCAAGCTAAGGGTGGCTAAAATGATGTAGTTTATGAACCTTAAGCAAGGTTCTATGAGTGTGAGGGAGTATGCCCTCAAGATTAACCGACTCTTCAAGTATGCCCCACAATTAGTTGCCGAGCACAGATCAAGAATGAATTAATTTTTGTTGGGTGTGTCCGAATTGGTTAATGAGGAGTGTCATACCATCATGCTAATAGAAGAGATGGATTTGTTCCACCTCATGACATATGTTGAACAACTAGAGGGGAAAAAGCTTAGAAAGAGCAGAAGTGGTGAGTATTAGAGGGCTCGTTTTGAAGTTAGATTCCAAAATTCCAAGGGTGGTCGATTTTATCAAGGCCATAAGTTTTAAGGCCAAGGGTTTTTCAATGCTCCTAATAGAAGGTTTGCTAATGACAACCTGAGATTCCAAGGAAGTAGTGGTGGCCAGAAGTGTTGCATTAGACTATGCTCGATCCGAGGGGACAAGAGCTCGGGTAACCATGTTGGGGATTTATACTTAGCAACCATGCGAGGTGTTTATACTTCGTCACCATGTTGGTGAGGTGTTATTACCATCAACTATCTGAGGTTTTTATTCATACCACCACTAAGGGGTTTATACCTTGAATAGCTAGCTTGGTCTCTTCTACATATATGATATTCTATATGAGTATGGATTATTTAAGCATGTTTTACATATGCATCGATCATACATGTCATATTTCTATATCATGCCTATTTCCTATTGTTATTCATGTTGACTATGAAACTTATATCTTGTTGCATTGTATCCCATGTACTTAGTACATTCAAATGTACTAACACATACTCTTGCCTACATGATATCACCATGTAGGAAAAGGTGCCCAAGTTGATCCTCCTCCTCCTCCTTATAGCTAGGCGGTGCTCTTCCAAGCTTCTTGGTGAGTCCTATAATTCAGGGAATTTGGTTTATGTTTACCTCTTATCTATGCATTAAGTCACTATCTTATGTTTTACTTGCTCATGAGTGTGAGCCCAGCTACTTTGTCTTGGCCCCCACTATATCTATGTATTTAGAGGTGTTTGTTGGACAAGTTATGTATCTATGGTTTAAGCTTAAATTCTTTATCTCTTGATGGTGATGTTTTGCAAGCTATCTCTTAGTCCCTTGTCTTTTATTCTTACTTTATTCCTTTTTACATGCTTCTGCGACCAAGAATGTGTAATGAATAGTGAAGAGGCTTGGTTGGGGTTCCTTAGGGTTCCCCGTACATCGTGTCTCGTCTAGTCCCTAGGATTGAGTCGTGACAGATTTGCTCGGCATATTTCATCAACCTAGATAAGTCCATATCAATAATAAGCATGGTGGACCAACATCTTTCACTCACCAAGTTGGAGACCCCCATCACAAATTTATTCATCCTTGATCTAGGATCGGCTACCAAATGAGGAACATACTTTGAAAATTGATTGAACTTGACAAACACTCCCATACTCAATTGTTTCAAGTTCATAAACTTTACCAACTTCGCTTCCCTAAGCTCAAGAGGGAAAAACTGATTAAGGAAGACCAATTTGAACTCCTCCTAAAGCACCAAATTACCAACCCCCTCCTCACCCTTCTATTTCTCATACAAAATTTGGGCTGCCAACTCTTCATTTTCATTCGGCCCAACACCCATGATATTCAAGATTTTGTAGACCTCATCAATGAACTCTTGTGGATCTTCATCCACCTTGGACCCATGGAAAATAAGAGGATTCATCCTCTTGATATATATTACTCTAGCTCCTAGGGTAGTAGCATGAGGGGCTTAGGGCCATTGTTGGACTTGTTTGGCCACCACTTGGGTAAGCACAGTGAGGGTATCTCGAAGCTCACCATTATTAGGTTTGTCCTTGGGAGTTTGGGCATGTCTTCTTCTATTGTTTAGCCTGATCTAGTACATCAAAGGATAGTTGTTAGGGGGAAAAACTTACCACAACTCTATATAATGACTTAGAACATGAAAAAGGGAAAGATTTCCTAAAACGCCTCATAGCCTCCTATTCATAGTCATAGCGTGCTTCAGAAACATGAATAGATCTCTATTAAATGCGGTGTGTTGGACTCCGAAGATTTATTAACCTAGTGCTCTAACATTAAGTTTGTCACAACCCAAGCCTAGGTCCTAGACATGACACGAAGAATATGGAACCCGAAGGAAACCCAAATAAGCCTCTTAACATGTTACTACACAACCTTGGTTGCAAAAGCATATAAGGAAAATAAATTAAGAATAGCGTAATGTCGCTAAGGGAAAACTTGCATAAATATCATAATAAAGTGATAAGAGTCAAAGCTCATACATGGATTCACAACATGTCCAACAAGAACTTCTAATATATAGATAGAGCGGAGGCCAAGACATAGCTACCGGTCTCACCCTTATAGTCAAATAGAACATAAGAAAGTGTCTCAATACATAGATAATAGCAACATAGACTAAGGTCCCCGAGGTGGAGGACTCACCAACTAGCTTTTAGTAGAGCTGATCTAGCCAAGTGGAGGAGGAGGAGGATCAACTTAAGAATCAGTCCCTATATGGTGATAATATGTAGGCAAGAGTATGCGTTAGTATGCTTGAATGTAATAAGTATATGGGATGTAATGTAACAACAGATAGATATCATACTCAAAATGCATATATTAGACAATAGGTATAGTATAATAATATGTCATGTATGATCAACGCATAAGTAAAGCATATATTCAGTAACCCATACTCATACAAGATATCATATGTGTAGAAGAGATCATGATAGAATCCCAACTACGGTTGGGAGATGCCATTCACACCTAGACACCCTGGTGGAAATGTATAACACCCCATACATGGTTAATACCATTTACACCTAGACACCCTAGTGACAAGGTACAACACCCCTCATTTGGTAAATATACCATTCACACCTGGATACCATGGTGGCAAGGTGTTTCACATGGTTCGTGCCATTCACACTTGGACACCCTGATGGCAAGGTACATACCCCTCATATAGTTATCCAGCCTCCTATTGTCCCCTGATCGGGTATAGTCTAATGCAACACATTATATAGAATATGTATATTATGTACATAAGCTCATTTTATCATCATAACATCAATCATATCATATATCATTCTTTGGACCTTTAATTCCTCAATAAACCATAATCAGACATTTTATCAAACACCTCAAGGATGTTTGTAGGGGTAAAAGACCATGCAATTTGGAGATGAAATCATGCAACAAAATCTTCAATAAAACCATGAATCAACACGTTGAAACACTCCAAATACATTCACATCAAATCCAATATTAGACCCAAGATTTAGAGCTCAAAACATGATAAACCAACCATACCTTCATGACCTAAAATCTCTGCCCAGTAAATTTATCAATATACAAAATCAATAGGTAAATCAACTTTAAATCATGTAATATTGGTAAAAAGAAGGCTTATGCATCATAGGTGAAAGGACACGATGGTTCAACACCACATACCTTAGCTTTAGGGAAGTTCTTGATAAAGTTTGAAAATGGAGGCTTGAAGCTTGAAGAGAATCTTTAGTTCCATATGAGGGTTTTCGGACTTGAATTTTGGTTTGAAAATATGGATAAGTGTTTTGGAGAGTATCGGAAAATGATTTAGGATGATACATGGGTGAAGTTTGGGTAAGTATAGATTAAAACACATTTGGTAAAATCTTGGGCCCAACACATAGAATATTTGGACCGTACAAGAAAAATACTGCCAGGTAAAATAAACCTCTCTACATCGCGGAGAGGACGCAGAGAGGGTATTAGACATAAGTGTGCCCTTGGCGCGTCATGGAGGCAATATGTAAACCTCACTGGAATTCAGTCTTTTGAAAATTGAAATTGCTACTCTTTCACTCTTAATCGGGGTTAGACACTTTTTCATCTAATTTTGACCCCCTGATCATAATTATGTAGTCGAATTTTCAAAATTACAAACAGATTTTTGGATATATGGAAATTAAAGTATTACCCATTCTGAGGCACATTTTTAGGCACTTTTGGGGTCGTGTTATAGTACATAGCAATGAGAGAATTGTTATTGTCCCCAAAATGGAGGACTCACCAACTA
>JAOTQJ010117925.1:0-10745 GCA_025642045.1 Solanum sejunctum
GACAACCAGTCCTTGGGTGGGATTTAAGTTTATGAAAATTTGCAGTTTGAGTTTATTTATTTTAAATGCTTCCGCAAATTATATTTATTATTCCTTTTTGAATTAAGGCTGACTTGTTCTGGTGGATTGAGCAAGTGCCATCACACCCAATTTTTGGGTCGTGAAAGATAAATAGTAATTTCGAATATTATTCTAAAAATTACTTATTTGTTAGACATGTTATTGCCAAGAAGAAAGAAATTCAGTATTTGATCACAAAATTGGTTTAATTAGAGTTTTTTTTATTTTTTTTTATTGGTATTCTGATTTTTAAGTTAAAATTTATAGTCAAAACACTTAAATTTGTACTTTGTTTAGATTTTTGTTTTATTTTTTGATAGTAACATAGTTTGATTTTGTGATGTTCTTGCTGTGAATATGTGATAGTACAAACGAGTTAATAGCAAATGATTGGGATAAGTGAAAAAAGAATAATAATTGGGATGGAAAAAAAAAGTAAAGATAATTTACACTAAATGATGTATAACATTAAGGTAATTACAATGTTCACAATACATGACCAATATAAAAAAATAAATTACAAAATACAGATGGGCTAGCCAAAAAAGAAATACCAACTGTTTGTTCACCCATCAGAATAACTTACAAAATGTACACCCATAAATATCATAAACATAAAAAAATAATAAAAAAAAAGGTACGACATGTTCAACAATAACAATTGTCCAGTAAATTGCAAAATATATACCATATGGTCTATTTCTTTCTCAGAACATACTTTGATGGTGCCACTTTGTCACTGACTTGAACATATTCCCTTAAAATCATCGGAGCACTAAACCTACTGACCACCTTGCCAGTAGCTTCAATCTATCATCTGGCACAACTTTAGTGTTTTGCTTCCTTGGTTCATCCTGATTCCCTTCTTCTCTATAAAATTTACAAATCTCCTCAATCTAAAAAAAAAAGATACTATACATCAACAATTTAATACCCAAAAGTCAAAATACATCAACAAAATTCATAGAAAGTTGTATGAAAAATACTTTAAATAAGAATCCATAACTAAACAATCATTTAAACAAAAAGAATAAAATAAAATATCAAGCACTACATCAAATAAAGCCACCAAGCACTATAAATCAATATGGGACAATAGAGAAATCAATTATGAACCAATCTATATATCAACAGTTTCGCCAGCACTTGTATGAAAAAGGAATTAACTGTAAAGGGAGCCTAAATATTTTTACCAACACAACATCTATATGGAAAACTACCAACTCTGCTATCAAAAAGAACACCAAAAAATAAATCATAGTTGTAAAAACAAGAGATGTGACCAAAGTAAAGACCCAAAAAGCAAAATAAAAACCAACATTAAAACCAACATGACACCTGTAAACCAATCTATATATCAAAAGATAAACCAACTATGAAATCAATCTATATATCAACATATATCAACAGAGAACCCAATTGTTGACCAAATATATATATATATATATATATATATAAATAGTCTCACCATCTTTTCTATAAACAAGGAATTAACTGTAAAAGAATCTAAAATTGTTGAACAACACAAGATCTACCAAGTGTACTAACAAAAAAAGAACACCAAAAAGAAAATCATAGTTGTAAAATAATAGACTAAAAAAATAGACCAGAAACCAATATTAAAACAAACATGACACATGTGAACCAATCTATTTATCACCAGAGAAATCAATTATGAACTAATCTATATATCAACAGTTTCACCAGCACTTGTATCAAAAAAGAATTAACTGTAAAAAGAGCCTAAAATTTTTTAACAACATAACATTTCTATGGAATACTACTAATTTTGCTATCAAAAAGAATGCCAAAAAATAATTATAGTTGTAAAAACAAGAGATGTGACAAAAAAAATAAAACTCAAAAAGTAAAACAGACCCCAACATTAAAACCAAGATGATACCTATGAACTAATCTATATATCAACAGAGAAATCAACTATGAAACCAACCTATATATCGATATATATCAACAGAGAACCCAATGAAAAGACATCTAAAAAAAATTCAAGAATAAAAAATACCTTGGATTTGGCTACGCTGCTTTACCCTCTTTGTTAATTCGAAATTCTTTCAAAATGAATATTTCATCTTCGAAATCACTATCATGTGGATAGTTAGACGATTTTGCTTCGAATAATACCTTCTTCTTGACTTCGACAGATTTAGATTGTTCATTTTTAGAGAGTTTACTCTTGGAAATATTGGTGACCCCCGCGAAGGATTTGTTCTTTACTGGAGATGGGGTAAAAGTATGAAGTTTTAAACTTGATCTAGAACAATGTACGGGCGTAGAATCCAAATAAATCTATTCCTGATTAGTCCTAGGGCTTTTACAAGTTGAAATTTTTTAAGAAGTAGATTTGGACATGGTTAAATTCTAATGCATGAAAAAAAAGAAATGAAAAAAATGAGAAAGAATAGGTGCGAAGAAGACGAAGAAAAGAATTGCTGAAAGAAGAAGAATAATGAATATAAGAAGACGAAGGAAAAAAAATGAAAGATGGTGTTAAGAACAAAATGAACTGTCTTTTGGGTAATGAAAAGACGAAAGATATATATTGTTCAGATGGGTTATTTCAACCAGCAACCACATCAAAAAAAGGGATATTGAAAAAATAAATTTTTCAGAAAATAACAAATCTCAATACTAAAAAATATGTAGATATTAAATTAAGAAGACAAACAAAAATGTTGGTTGAAATGTGTACTTTTGTAAATAAAAAGTTAAGTTTGTAAATAAAATATGACATTACCTAAAGTGTAATAAATACTCTTAAAATATTTTTTCTTGCGATTTTTAATATAATACTAAAAATATATTTACAACACACAATAAAATTAAGTGATGTAAGATAAACTACGAAGACCTCTATCACATTATCAATTCTAAGATAATATAATCAAATCTTTTTATAAAGACTCATTTGTTTTAAACATCGATAACTTGCACATGTAGGCCTACTAGGAGATAACTAACACATATAGCTAATTGAAAGTCAATGAATATATCTTAAAAAATTGATAAATTTTGAAAAAATGCTTAAAATTGTGAAAAAAATTGTCTTTCACTAAATTCTAATTGATGCAATCCATATTGCACCAAGAACATATTACATCATTTGGTATAAGAGTTGAGCTTAGATTCGTTCCTATAGTTCTATTCTTGGATTTGTTACTATATACAAATATCTAATTCGTGTCATGTTCAAGTTTTTAATGCTAGATTAGTATTCACTAATATTATTAAAGTCCAAAAAGAAGATTTGGTAGAATTTGGAGAGCGTTTGAAGATTCCACCATTATTGAGTGAAACAACTTTAAAAAGTGTCACAAATTTTGAAATTTGGAGAAAACGATAAGGAATGGAAAGGTAAAAAGTATTGTTAAAGTATTGGGGATCGCATCCTACATCAAAGAAAATCTTAGTCTCCAATTTAGTGTAATTCTGAGTTAAAATTGTTAAAGATTTTATTTTTTGATATTCATCTTGTTCATAGTATTTTAGGGAATATTAAAATCTTCATAAAGCAGAATCTACAAAAGGAAGGTGTGTAATACAAAAGGGGGAGAGAGAATGTAAGGGTCCACATGCTAAAAGGTCAGATACGAAAAGAAAGTACAAAGTAAGCTCTACTGCAGTGGTGTACGGCCCCCGTCTACGACTCGTGGTTTGGAATACAGGTTATAGATAGGCCTCATAGACGGGAAAAAGACTTGATGAAATGTTAAAATTGGGAGTTGATGTATGAAAGGGTATCTATGATCGTAAAAGGAACTACGAGCCGTAGATAGAGGGTTGTAGATTTGTCATAACCCAAAAATAGGTGTGATGACACTTACCTAACCCACAAGTGAAACTCAATCAATAATATTTTCAATGCCAACCATAATCAATCATAAAAGGATCTACAATCCACATTTACATGTCACAAGAGATTCTTAATATTGGGTAATGAGCCAACAAGTATCAATCTCAATATTTCACTTTCAAATCATTGATGAATTTCACAATTTTTATCATATTCTCATAATTTAAGTAGTACAAGACAATTAACAGCAATCAAACAATCTTTCTGAGAAACAAGTTTAGGAAATATAATATTCAAGAACAAGGTTTAGGAATCCACTTGCCTCAACTAGTAGCCAAATCAAGCAAATATTGGAGTTTTTTACCCTCAAATTCATACTCAAAATATCACAATCTAATCAAATATGAATTTCACAATCTCAATACGAAGCCAACGATACTAAATCAAGCAATTCGTGCGAAAACGATAAAATAATCAAAAAATCCATGCAAAAAAGTTCTGAAATTTGAAAATAAACATGTAAAAAGGTTCCCAGTAATAAGGATTTCAGCGATGAAAACCATTTCGAAAACAGAGTTGAAATGAGCCCATAATCCTAATTTTTCAATCAAAATTTAATATCCAAAAGACCCCAATTTCTCCCATTCAAAGTCTTCAATGTAGAAATTAGGGAGTAGAAGTACATTAAACAATGATCTTGACTTGAAAAACTAGGAAGAGATCCTCTAAAATCGAGCTTGGAGTATTAAAAATGGTTTAAAATGGTAAAACCCATCACTTTTAATATTTAAAACTGTTTCAGGTAGACAACACTTTGCGAATATGGAGAAGGGTTCGTGAACGTGGAGCACAAAACCTAACAAACCTCCAGGAACATGAAAAATTGATCCACAAATACAGAGTGCACCAAAACTGACCCCCTCAAACACGGATGGAGACTAGACCTCCACGAACGCAGGCCTACGAACACGAAATTCAAATTGGGTTGAATCAGATTTTCCAAAAATCAACTATTTTTCAAACTCGGAATGGACACCCAGGGTTTGCTCAAAATCTAATACACATAAAACAATCATGTAATTCTACCAAAAATTTATATTTTGTACTCAATTAAATTATTAAAATTCAATTCTGAGGTCTCCTCAATTCAAAACCCATAAAAGTTTGCTAAAACTAGTTAAAAACTCAAATACTCAAAATAATTCTGAAACTCTAAAAATTATAATGAGACCATTTCTAGTGTTAGTTTCACTATCCGGAACTACTAGGACTGTTAAAATTTCAACTAGAACTTTTGAACTCCGAATATTGACCAAAGTCAAACTAGGATACGAATTTAATAAAAAATCTCAACATTGGGTCCAAAGTCTTTATTTTAACTCTAAATTCAGTTTCGTAAGTTCTCCTAGATTAGATTCTGCATTCCAGGGTTGATGAAATTGATAGAATTGCATTCCAATATCCAAAACTCAAAATTACTTAAAAACTCAAAATTTTCAAACTGAAGCCCTTTAAAAACTCTTTCTTTAGCAAAATTTCTACTTTTCATGAGGTTTTCGAATTTGAATTTTCAACTCAACCAAAAATAACTTAAAGCAACTTCCAAGAAGTCAAAATAGTAATTTAATTATAAATATCAAAAATGACCTTTCGAGTCATTACACCATCTACCACTAAAAATAATATTTGTCCTCGAACGTAGGACAAGGGAACATACTTTAAGCTTCAAAGTGGTGAGGATATCGAGCCCCATATGATGTCACAAAACCATCACTGAAGCTATCTTCTTTGTTCTTAACTTTCTGACGTATCTGTCCAAAATAGCCACGGGCTTTTCCTCATAGGTCAAATCCGAACTCAACTCCACCAAATCAAGGGATAGCACATGAGAATCATCAGAAATGTTGCACTGTAACATAGATACATAAAACACAAGATGAATTGAGGAAAATCTAGGTGATAAGGCTTGTCTATAGGTCACTTCTTCCACTCACTCAAAGATCTCAAGGGACAATATACCTAGGGATGAGCTTGCTCTTCTTTTTGAACCGCATAACACCTTTCATGGGTGAAATCCTCTCTCCATGAACTCCAACGGTCGAGCCCATTTATCAGTTTAACTCTTTTGACAACTCTAAGCTGTCAACAACCTACTTTGAATTAAATACACTTGCTCCATGACCTCTCTAAGAAAATCAGTATCAAGACTATCAACTGCTATAGAATCAGAACAACCTATTGGTGGTATACACTCCACCTATATAATTCCTCAAAAGAGGTCATCTAAATGCTGGAATGATAACTGTTATTGTAAGCAACTCCGCTAAGGGCAAATGTTGATCCCACCTGGCACCAAAATTAATAACACAAGCGCTAGGCATATATTCAAGTACCTTAATAGTCCTCTCAGACTGACCATCTATCTGATGGTGGAAGGTTGTACTCAAGTCAAGTCTGGTACCCAGGCCATGCTACAAGGCCTTCCAAAAAAGGGATGTAAACAAAGAGCCACGATCTAACACAATGGAAACTGGGACCCTATGAAGTCTCACAATCTGACTGATGTAGAGTTGAGCTAACTACTTGGCTATGAACTTTAACCTGACTGTAGTGAAGTGGAAAGACTTAGTCAATCGGTCCACCACCACCCATATGGAATCAAAGCCACAAACTGTAGGAGGTAAACCAACTATGAAATCCATGGTAATGTATTCTAACTTTTGCTCAGGAATGGGCATCCTATATTACTCCCTACCTGGCCTCAAATGTTCATATTTCACCTGTTGACATGTCAAACACTTGGCTACAAACTTCGAAGAACCAATGGTGTTAGCTTAAATCATAAAATATATTTTCTATCCCCAAATGAATATAATATCTAGCACAATGGGCCTTCTCTAGTGTAATACCCCACATCCTACATGTACTAGTCCTATGCATATGAAACATGATATGCCTTAGTCAAATTAGTGCCCATTTTTAAAAGTACTTGAATCTCAAATTTGAGGAGATCATAGCCTTAAACGAAGTGAAAGAAGTGAGGTTCTTGTAGGACTTAGGAAGTAGCAGGTGAGTCACCTACTTGTTTAGCTTAAATTTGCTAGCTAGACGAAGATGAGTCTCGAAACTGAATCTGTCCAAGTTTGATAATGAACAAAGTCTGGGTTAAGGGTGTGACTTGAGACCATGTTTTAGCATCGTAATGGGAAATATTTTCAGCCTAAAAAGAATAGAAAAAGGGCCCAAGTACATTGCAACTTACTTAGTGATTTGGGCCCAAATTAAGTTAAGAAAAAAGAGAAAAGTGGGCAGCTAAGGCCCATCACGTTTGAACCCATTTAGGCCAAGTGAAATGGCCAAACTGCTGCATAACCACCTTGATAATATATGGTTTAAACGACACAAGAAATTCAGCCAAAGGGTTCTTTGAAAAAGGCTTACAAATAGCACCTCTAACGTCATTTTAAACATGGAAAAAACAATCAACTTTCACAAAGTTTTTTCTCTATTATTTCTTAGCTTTACAAAGCAGCCACAAGGAAACTTTTATGGTTTTAAAGAAGATCTCAATTGTGAAGGTAAAGATAAGTAAAAATACTTATGTGTTTAGTATGGTTTTTCATGAAAAATAAGAGAACTAGACCGGTATTACTTGTGCTTAAATTTTGGACAACATGTTCTCCAGAGATTATTTTGTTGTTTATTTAGGAGATTTTCTCTTCTTGGTTGGCTTGAGTATGAAGGAAGGTTGATGTTCTTAATGAGTTTTAGTTCTTTAATGATGTAGAAAGGTCGCTGCACTATTCTTGTTCTACGTAAACAATCGAGTTTTAGTGTGTTATCCTAAATGTCTCACGTCCTCCACCTATTTTGAGAACTGTTTTTGGAATGTTTTAGGACTATTTTTATGTGTAAATATTGTGAGAATAGGTTAGTTGAAGTTGAAATAGGTTTGGGATTCTTAACATCGTAATGTAGTGAAAGGACATAATGTTACGTCGCCTACTTGTACGTTGTGTAGAATTATTATGTGTTGTGACTTCTAGGCTGTTATGAGACTGTAATAACACTAAAACAAGATGCATATGATATGTATATGTGAATGTGCATTAGGAAATACGATTGGAGGCGTAAATATTGAAAGAATAAGCATGTGTTGATAATTACACGCTTGCTGCCCGTGTGTTATTTTTATGCGATTGGGCTACCAAGATGTGTTTATCAGCTCCTAATACTAGTTTTATACCTACTATATTGTATATAAATATTTAGAGGATAGGAAGGTTATTTCGAGGTAATACAGAGGTGGTACAACGAGGTATGTAGGACTACTCAATTTCGTATTACATTAGCATAAAATTTAGATTCTTCCTTGATATTTAGAGGCACTTACCAACTCTAACATAACAAACAACCATGTATCCACTCTTTCACATGTTCATATGCTTCCATGCATAGTTACATCAAATTGCATACATACTTGGATACCAAGATACATGGGTTCTTGTTGCCAAATAAAGTTCATGAGTTGTTTCATCTCTTATGCATTTCATTATTTGTATAACATACTCTTTTCATTGTGGTATTGTCTTGTATAGTTCTTTACATATCATATGTTATATCCATTGTCCTACAACTCCAATATTATGACTACCCAAAAGAATCATCTCAAAAGTAATTGAAAGATAAAGTAAGTTGCTTATTGATAGGTGGTAGCCCTAGAGGTGGAAGAATCACCTAGCATGGGCCGATCCCATTATGAGGGGGGGGGGGGTATCCCAATGATGAAAGGAAAGCCTAGCATGGGTCGATCTCGATATTTATTTACCACTGATCAGCTGGTCATTTATGTTAAAAGTTGTGCACACATTATAAGATAAAGAAAGGTAAAGTAATAAAAAGGACATAAAGTACATGATTCCATAGTGTTACTAAAGATGGTCTCTTATCCTTACACTAGTTCATGATTTCATTTGAGTTCTTACTTTATATATAGTATTTCTTGCCTTACATATTTAGTATATTATATCATACTGACCTCCCTTACAAGGGACCTGCATTTCATGCTGCAGGTACATGCACTAGTAGATCTCTCCAGTAGGAGTATATGATATCCAACTGCTGTTACCGAGCTCCAGGTTGCTTCAGGGCTTTATGTGTATCTAGATCTTATATTTTTGTATTGTATAGTTAGTCGAGGCAGGGACTATCCTAAACCTTATCAGATATTTTTCCTTATCTAGAGACTTTGTAGACTATATAAATTAAAGTGTGGTCATGTCTCGTACTTTAGACATTTTGGCTCCAATGGCCTAGTCATATGCATTTCCTTTTGGCTTGTGATTATTGTCTTCACTGAATATAGAAATCCCTTATAATATGTGTAGAAAGTGCATGGGTATAGGTTGGTTCTCCCGAGCCTTATAGGCAACGGGTGTCAGTCCGCCTTAATGGGACTTTGGGTGTGACATCTAGGGTCAACCTGGTCATATCACCTACCTTAGGTACACAAATTCTACCGCCAACCTTAATACACCCACTGTATCAAGTTTGGCTTCCTTAAACTCTCCTCTAACTACCTTTTTACGAATCTAACATAACTTTTCTTCCTTAAACCAACGACTCCTAATCTAGTCCATCAAAGAGGAATGAGCCTCCACACAAGCAAGTACCTTACCATATTTAGAAACCTGCAATCTCACTAATCCATTATCTAAACTATGAACAACCTTGGCCAAGGGTAGCTTCTTAAGCAGAATAGCTGCAAGACTCGCCATGCTAGAAGCTTTCTACTCAAAGTGTCAGCCACCACGTTGGCTTTACTCGAGTAATACAAGATGGCTAAATCATAATCCTTTAGAAACTCAATCCACCATCTATGTCTCAAATTCAAGTCTTTTTGGCTAAAAATGTATTGTAAGTTGTGGTGGTAGCTGAAGATATCACAATGAAAGATAGTGCCTCCACAACTTCAACACAAACACAAAAGCTATTAATTCCAAGTCGTGGGTAGGATAGTTCTTCTCATGAGTCTTCAACTACCTAGAAGCATAGGCAATCAGCTTCCCTTTATGCACCAAGACTCCACCCAAGCCCGCTCTGGATGCCTCACAATATATTGTAAAGCTAACACCCCCCTCCAATAAGGTTAGAACAAGAGTCTTAGTCAATAGTACCTTGAGCTTTTGGAAGCTCTCCTCACACTCATCTGACCAGTGGAATATAATATTCTTGTGAGTAAGCTTGGTCAATGGAGTTATTATAGAAGAAAAGCCCTAAATGAAACACCTATAATAATTCAGTAGGCTCACAAAACTATGAATCTCGATAGCCTAGTAGGTCTAGTCAAACCCTAAACTGCCTCAATCATCACTGGTGTCACGACCCAATCCCAGGGCCGTGATTAGTGCCGGTTGGGCACCCAGACATACATTAACCCAAATCTTTATTCACAATAGTTAGGGAATTTCTCAAAATTTCGATAAAGTTTCCTCTATTTTACTGACTAGCCTCACCTGTAAACAGCGAACCCAGTAATAGCAAACATCACTATATGAATATATATACTTATATATGTGGGCTGACAAGGTCATTCTTGCGGCAGAACCGCCCAACAAATATTTCATACAAACAAATTCATAGCAACATAGTTCCCACACCCATATATATCCACAGACCTCTAGACACACAATCGAATCATAGGATGGGATAGGGCCCTATCATACCCTCAAACATGTACAAATGCAAAATACAAAAAGTACGTGTACAAGTATATACCAAACAATCTGCTTCTGATGCAAGGGAGCACTTCAACGATGGACGAAAGTCCTAAGAAGACGACCCTCTAACCTATTCGTCTGTACCTGCGGGCATG
>JAOTQJ010117936.1:0-10743 GCA_025642045.1 Solanum sejunctum
AAGCTAGCTAGGTGTTAAGAAAGAATGAGTGTAAGAAAGGCTCAAACAATAGTAACAAGGGGTCAACTATCATATTTGGCAAGTTATTTAGGCAAAGGTGGGCTCACTAGAAGAAGAAAAGCCTCTGATCCCTTCCAAATTAACTACATCACCCAACCCATCTTAGAGTAATAAGGCAAGTTTTGTGTCCATACATGATACATGAATGCGGCAAAATAAGCTCACAACATACATGTCATTGCACACACAATCAATTATAGATTCACAGTCATGCTTTAAGCCTTAATTTAACATTTCATTATCAGAACAAACATCACCCGATAATTAATATGCATGATTGCATCAATAACCAACAATCCCTAAAATTTTAAGGATACCAAATGTTCATCAAAATATAAAAAGCATTTAAAGACTATATATATGCCAAAAGATAATACTACATTTAAAAACTATGTATATGCCAAAAGACAATACTATTATATATGTACAAATTATCTATACTACCTAGACATGCTGGTTCAATAGAAATTAAAATATCCATAAGGAAAAGAAACACGGCAAAAAAAACCTTGGGATTAAAAATAGGGAAAGTTATGGACTTGAGGTTACTTAGACTTCACCCTAATCCATAACTTTCCACAAACACCAAAATAGAATACTCTGTCCTCAATGAAAAGACATATAGAAGAAATACCTTAGCCATACCTATATTGGGTTGCCTCCCAAGAAGCACCTGATTTATTGTTGCGGCATAACAGGATGCGTTTTTTGTACTTATGCCTCTTCAAGGTCCTAATCTTCCACTATCTTGATTTCTTCCATGTCACCTTTGTACAATTTGACCCTCTGGCCATGACCTTGAAGCTTTTACCATCCCTACATTCTAACTAGATGGCTCAATGACTAAAAATGCGTACCACCATGAAGGGTCCCATCCACTTGGATCTGAGTTTCAAGGGAAATCATTTTAACCTAGAGTTATAATGCAACACCATGTCTCCTGCAGCAAATTGGCGGTTCTCAATTCTGCGATAATGCTAAATTTTCATTGTTTGATGATATAAAATAGAGCTCTCATATGCCCATAGCCTAAACTCATCAAGTTTTCTTACATGTATTAACCTAGATGTTGCTACTTCATTCAAGTCTAGATATAGCTTTTTTATTGCCCATAGTGCCTTGTGCTCAAGTTAAACTAGCAGACGACAAGATTTCCAAAATACCATGATATGGAGACTTTCCAATTGGTGTTTTGAAAGCCATGCATAAGTCCACATGACATCATCAAACTTTCTCGACTAATCAGTATAATTCACATTCATAGTCTTGGACAAGATTTGCTTTATTTCTCTGTTTGACACTGTCACTTTCCCACTCGTTTGGGGATGGTAAGGGGTCGCCACCTGGTGCTTTACACCATGCCTCTCAAGGAGAGCTTTGGATAATTTGTTGCAGAATTGAGACCCTCCATCACTGATAATTGCTCGAGGTGTGCCAAACCTGGAGAAAATGCTTCTTTGAAGAAACTCAATAACACTTTTGCCCTCATTGTTTGGTAAGGCTATGGCCTTTACCAATTTAGAGATATAATCAACTGCAACTAGGATATATTTATCAGCATGAGAGCTAAGAAAGGGCCCTATGAAGTTGATGCTCTAAATATCAAATGGCTCGTTTACCAAAATAGGATTGAGAGGAAGTTCTTGCTTTCACGAAACTCCACCCTCTCTTTGGCATCTATCACAAGATTTAACATGATCATGGGGGTCCTGATGTATTGGCGGCCAATAGTAGCCACACTGTAGTACGTCATAAGCAGTTTGAGCTCTACTGTGATGGCCACCCACCAATGATGAGTGGCATGCTTCAAGAATACTCATCATTTCCACTTGTATAACACATTTATGGATGATCCCATCCGCATAAATACTAAATAAATAATTCTCATCCCAAAAGAATTTCTTTATTTTGTGCATGAACTTTCGACATTGATGGGTGTTCAAATCAAGAGGCACTATATCACTCACCAAGTAATTAGCATAGTCTGCAAACCATGGTATAAGATCAGGTGAGCCACCAAAATCCTCTTATCGGGGAAGCAGTCATTGATGTCAAAACCATCATCAAATTTCACCGTAGCTTCATTTCTAACCTATAAAGATGATAGCAACCTGATTTTGTGAGCCCTTTCTGTCTATCAAATCAAAATTGAATTCTTGCAAGAGGAGTGCCCATCTGATCAGCCATGGTTTTGCACCCTTTTTAGCCAGCAGATGCTTTGTGTTATCTATGTACAATATTACATTAGCTTCCAATAAGTATTAACGAAATTTTTCAAAGTCAAAAAGTAAGGCCAGTAATTCTTGTTTAGTGGTTCTATAATTTTTCTGAACCACATTAAGTGCCTTGCTAGCATAGTAGATAGGATGCAAAATCCTCTCCCTACACTACCCCAGCACCATACCTAGTGCAACCCCACTTGCATCACACATTAGTTCAAAGGGTTTTGACCAGTCTAGAGCCACAATAATGGGTGCCAAAGTCAACTTTATTTTCAATTCTTCAAAGGCTTGTATTCGAACACAAACTTGGCAACTTTCTCGAACAACTTGCACAAGGGTTGTGAGATCTTGGGAAAATCCTTTATGAAGCAACTGTAGAACCCTACAGGACCTAAAAAACTCCTAATACCTTTCATGGAAATTGGCGGTGGCAGTTTCTTGATAACCTCAATTTTTGCTTTATCCATCTCGATTCCCTTGCCTAAAATTTTGTGACAAAGCACATTGCCTTATTTGACCATAAAATGAAATTTTGACATCTGATGTTCACTATCTAATAAGAAAGCGGTCGTTGTCAATAATTAACCTAATTGTACGTTAGGGTTAAATCCACAGGTAATACAGGACTTGACTACTAGACTTCACTACTAATTATTTCAAGCATCAATAACTAAAATCTCTAAATGGGGGGAGGGGTTTGTGATTCAAAAACAAAAGTAAAATTACGATTGTACCATTAAGCGAGAAAATACTCAATTTTAGAGATAATTTAGAAATTATGTTCCCTATGGTTCGCTGACTCGACTATTCTAGGTAACATAACCACTATTGAAGATTAACATATAGTATGATAACTTAGGTTCTTCAAGCCCTCTTGTGAAAGTGAAAGTCGAATTTCACCATGGCACTTGATCGGCAACTTTGGTGTGCCAACTAACTGTTACCCATTGTCCTATTCAACCTCCCCTTGGCCAGATTTGGTTGATTAGACGAGAAGACATCAATTGAATACTATCATCTACTTTCCTTTTCTTATTCATCACTACCTTGGTTGGGATAGTGATCATAGGTAGGGTTTGGTGTTGGCCACCACCAAATAACAATCATAATAATGGGAAACAGATAATACATACAAATCCCCAATCATAGAAATGCAATAAACCTAGGTTGTCTCAAGTCAACTACCCATGGTTCCTATAACCCCAAGTTGTGGGTGCATAACTTCTCATGGCTAAGGCCAAACAAGCAAAAATGCACATACAATCCAAAATGAGACCTTTACCAATAGTAATGAAGAAAGTAGGCACCAGAAGATGCAAACCCACAAGCTTGACTGATCAATAATGAGTACAAGGCAAGATTTGCAATCCCCAAAATGGTTTTTCCTAGATAAAATAATAAACTAATATAAAAACCTAAGAAAGGATTCAAAAGATGATTGTAAAATATCTCCTGGTCGAATTTTTTTTTTAAAACCCTAACTTCAACTATATATAGTATGTACAAAATAAACTTTGAATTTATACCGAAAGACAGCTGGCAGCTGATAACGTTTGCAGGTATGACTTGTAGGATAACCTAAAAGTCATAGTCGGGGTCTCGTATCAGTTCTTGGCATCTTAGACTAAACCCTACGGCCAATAGGTATGAGTCGTTACTTGAGCTATGACTCATAAGTTCCTCTCATAGACTTGGTCTTTAGTTTTTGGTCTAATATTTTGGCTCTCTGATTCCTGCTATGAGTCCACCTATACGAGTCGTAGTGAAACTTATGACTCATAGGATGACCTTGTAGGGGTGACCTCTACTTAGCAGATTTTTGAATTTTTGGTCTCTGATTCTTGCTATGACACACCCTATGATTCGTAATTGTGCTCGTATGTCCTAAGCTACAGCAAAATCTTCAACCTTTCTTTAAAATCATGCCAACCTAACTTTTCTGCATCAAAAACACAAAAACACATAAAAACCATAAAAAGTCAATTTAAGAACTCACAAAATCGCTTATTTTTTGCATCAAATGTATTGTATTTTGATAGAACAATAGCACCCTCAACTTACAATTGTCGCTTGTCCTCAAGCAACTACTGGATCTATATAGACAAACAGAAATACATAGCAGCTATACTAATGGCATATACCGCAACTCCTTTAATTTAGGTACCCAAGTACTATTTTTAAAAACATGATTACAAAGTTATTAAGCAAACAAGAACATAATGAGATACCTGCCAATCTAACTATGACAATCTAAGGAGCATCAACCATCCACATTCACTGGTATAGTTTTATGCCAGTAAAGTATTGCAAATGCCCTGACTGGAAAGAAGACCCTTATACCCTCACTGGAATGAAGTGTCTCATACTCACTCAAGAGCATTTACAACTTAGAGACTGAGAAAGCATTCTCACTCTCACAATTGAAATTCAATACATACTGACTAACACCGTAGGCTTGCCTCTATACACATTTTCTGGCTTGGTGATAAAGTGGAGTTGGATCACTTTAGGACTTGTAGGCTTGTAACATAGGTTTAGTGTGCTTTGGTATGGTACTTTGGGCAAGTAGTGACTAAACGTTATCCTTGAACCATGTTTACCAACACTTTTTGATTTCATAATCCAACCCTTTTAATCAATCCACCCTTATTCTCCTGTTTTGAACTTTACTCGAGTGCTTTCTTTCTCTTTTTTAGTTGTACCTCGATTTCAAACTCATTTTTGCTACTTTTGCTCAACTCAAGGCACTTTTCTTTACTTTTTCTTCAGTCAATTCATGCTTTTCATTTCTTTCTCAATTTTCTAACTAACCACATTATTATTATTACTTTAGCATAATAAGGGCCACCCTTATGTGAAGTACACATTATCTGTGCCTCAAACCAGGGCCACTAACTGCAGCTACCTTCACTTAGGCCTTTGGTCTCAATCAAGGTTCATATGTTTAATGATAGACCAAGGCCCATGTCAAGGTATTTCATCAAACAAGGTTAAGTCCGTAGAGTGTCATGAAAGAATGAGTACATGAGAAGCTCAAAAATTTGGTACAAAGGATTCACTCACTTATTTGGTGATCATTTAGCCCAAAATTGGTTTCACTCAAATAACAAAGGCCTAAGATCCTTTCCATATCCACCACATCAGAAAACCAATCTTAGAATAATAAGGCAAGTTCTGAGTCCATAAAAGATGCATGAATGCAGCAAAATAAGCTCATAACACACATGGAAATTGCATCCACAATCAAGTATAGACTCACAGGTCATGCATACAATCTCAACTTACCTTCACAATATTAGAACAAACATTGTCAGATACGCAAAAATATATGAATGCATCAATAACCACTATTTCAAAAAAAATTGAGGATACCCAATTTTTTTCATCAAAACTTTGAAAACATATCCAAAAATTATGTATATGCCAATAGATAACACTACTATGACTTAACACATTATCTATACTACATAAATATGCCTGTTCAACATATAATTAAACATCCATAAGGAAAAAGAAGCATGGCGAAAGAACCTTGGGATAAAAAATAGGAGAAGTTATTGACTTAAGGCTACTTAGAATTCACCTTAATCTATAACTTCCCACATAAAACCAAAATAGGATACTTTGTCCTCAAAGTAAAAATAAATAGAAAGGTTGCAAGGGGAATACCTTGGGTTTTCTCCCAAGAAGCGCCTGATTTATTATCGTAGCACTACAGGAAGCTTTTGTGGTTATACTTCAACAAGATCCCAATCTTCCACTGTCTTGATTTCGTCTATGTCACCTATGTACCATTTTACCCTTTGATCATTCACTTTGAAAGTTGTGCCATCCCTGCTTTGTAGCTCGATGGATCCATGACTAAAAATGTGCACTACTCTAAAGCGCCCCATCCACCTATATTTGAGTTTTCTAGGAAACCACCTTAACCTGGAGTTGTAAAGCAATACTATGTCTCTCTGAGCAAATTGGTGATCCTCAATTTTGCAATCATGCTGAACTTTCATTCGTTGCTTGTACAAGGTAGAGCTCTCATATGGTCGTAGTCTAAATTCATCAAGCTCATTCAACTTCTTACCAATTTAGATTCAGCATCTTTAATGGCCATAATGCCTTGTGCTAAAGTTCAACCGGTAGGTGACAGGCCTTCCGAAATAGAAGTCGATAATGGGACATTTCTATAGGAATTCTATGGCAGTTTGTTAGGCCCATAAAGCATCATCGAGCTTCCTTGACTAATCACTATGATTCAAATTCACCATTTTGGATAAGATTTGCTTTATTTCCCTATTTGATACCTCCACTTGCCACTGGTTTGGGGATGATATGGGGTTACCACATGGTTCTTCCCACTATACCTTTCAACGAGAGCTTTAAATAGTTGGTTGCAAAAATGAGAACCTCTATAACTAATAATTGCCCGAGGCATACCGAACCTGGAAAAAGATTTTCTTCGAAGAAACCCTATAACACTCTTACCATCATTGTTTGGTAGAGCTATGCCCTCCACCCACTTACAAACATAATCAAGTGCAACTAGAATATACTTGCTGCCATGAGAGCTAACAAACAGTCCCACAAGATCAATGCCCTAAACACCAAATAGTTCTATGAGCAAAATAGGATTTAGAGGGAGTTCGTGCTTTTGCGACACTCCGTTCTCTCTATGGCATCTACCAAAAGACTTTATATAATTATGGACATCTTGATGTATAGACGGCCAATAGTATCCACACTACAATACTTTGTAATCCATTCAAGCTCCACTGTAATACAACACACCAATAAAAGGGCCTTTCTTCAAGAATGCTCATAAGTTTTACTTCTAGAACACATTGACGGATGATTCCATCCACGCAAATGCAAAATAAATATTGCTCATGCTAGAAGAACTTCTTTACATCATGCATAAACTTGCGACATTGATGGATGTTCAAGTTAGGTGGTACTATATCACTCACCAAGTAGTTAGCATAGTATGCAAAACCAAGGTATAAGATCAAGTAAGTCCGCTAAAACTCTCTCATCAGGGAATGAGTGATTTATGTCAAGACTATTATCAAACTTCACCATAGCTTCATCCTCCAACCTAGAGAGATGGTTGACTACTTGATTCTATGACCCCTTTTGTCAATTACATCAAAGTTAAACTCTTGCAAGAGAACTACCCATCTGATCAACCCTGGTTTTGCATCTTTCTTGGCCATCAGATACTGCATGGTCTGCGTTTATAATCACCTTAGGCCCTAATAAGTATGATCAAAATTTTTGAAAAGCAAAAACAGAGAAAAGGAATTCTTGTTCGGTCATTTAATGGTTTTTTTCTGGGCCATTATGCTTTTCTGGCATAATATATGGGATGCATAATCTTCTACCCTCGCTGCCCTAAAACTATACCTAATGTAACACCACTTTTATCACACTTTAGTTCAAAGGATTTTGACCAATTAGGAGCTACAATGATAGGTGTTGAGGTCAACTTTCTCTTCAATTCTTAAAAGGCATGC
Organism: Solanum sejunctum; assembly: GCA_025642045.1. Taxonomy (NCBI): domain Eukaryota; kingdom Viridiplantae; phylum Streptophyta; class Magnoliopsida; order Solanales; family Solanaceae; genus Solanum; species Solanum sejunctum. Next base: position 7,790 of record JAOTQJ010117936.1, read on the forward strand.
ATGCATGCGTCATCGAACACAAATTTTGCATCCTTCTCCAACAAATTGCCCAAGGGTTGTGAGATTTTTGACAAATCATCTATAAAATGGCTATAGGGCCGAGCATGGCCCAAGAATCTCCAGATACCTTTCACAAAAATCGATGGCGAGAGTTTATCGATAACCTTAATCTTTGCTTGGTCAACCTCATTTCCCTTGCCTAAAATTCCATGACAAAGCATGATGCCTTCTTTGACCATAAAGTGATATTTCTCCCAATTTAACACTAGGTGACTCTCAACACATCTTTGTAACACATCCTTCTAATTCATCACTCAAGTACAATAGGCATTCTTCAAAAGATTGACCCACTACACTAAAATCATCCACGAACATTTCAATAGTACTTTCTACCATATCAGAGAAAATGGACAACATGCATCTTTGAAATGTTGCTGGAGCATTACATAACCCAAATTCATTCTTTTAAATGCAAAGGTGTCATACAGGCATGTAAAAGTGGTCTTTTGTTGATCTTCAGGTGCAATGACAATTTTGATATAACAAAAATAACCATCAAGGAAATAATAATATCTATTCTCTGCATGTTTATCAAGCATTTGATCCATGAATAACATGGGGAAATGTTTTTTCTCAGTGGAAGCATTCATTTTCTAATAGTACATCCCCACTCTCCATCCAGTAACTGGTCGCATTGGGGTTAACTCATTCTTTTCATTTGGCACAATGGTGATACCCCTTTTTTGGGGACATATTAGATGAGGTTCACCCATTCAATGTCTGCAATAGGGTAGATCACCCTTATATCTAACCACTTGATGATCCCTTTCCGAACTACTTCTTGCATTGGAGGATTTAACCGCCTTTGATGTTCAACACATGGTTTATACTCTTTGATGAGTTGAATCTTATTTGTGCAAAGCCTAGAATGTATGCCAATAATATCTACAATTGTCCATCGAATTGTCTTTTTGAATTGTCATAGACTAAAATAATAGCCTCTACCAGCTTTTCACTTAAATTAGCTGCAATTATGACAGGTAATATATTATTATCTCCCAAGTATGGATATTTCAGATATGTTGGTAATGCCTTAAACTCTATCTCAGGTTGTACTTCTCTAGACAACTTAGTGGGTAGGGTTTCCCTATTACTCAAATTAAAGTCCCTGTCACCTTGACCCAAATGACACCCCAAGAGCAATCATTTTTTCTTATAATTAGGAATACTCTCACCATCAAAAATCATCAACACAACTACCAAAAGTTCAACTCCTAGCCTCAATTCAACCGTGATTTTCATTTCATCATCTTCACTTATTTCAATAATTGAGATGACCTGAACTCAACCTTTTCTATCTTGTTGGACCACTTGAAACATAATTGCTTCCTCACCAAACCTGAAAGTAAGCAGTCTCTTTTCCATATCAACCAATGCTCTACCTATGGCTAAGAAAGGTCTTCCCAAGATGATAGGAACTGCAAAATTAACATCATAGTCAAGTATAACAAAATCTGTGGGGAATATAAATATATCTAACCTTACCAACACATTGTGGAGTATCCCCACAAGCTTCTTAACTATTCTATTTGTCATCAACAACCTCATCTTTGTAGGAACAAGACTGTCCAACACAAGCTTTTCGAATATGGCAAGAGGCATTAAGTTAATGTTGGCTCCCAAATCACACAGTGTTCAAGTAAATGCGAGCTCCCCAACTGTGCATGGTATGGTGAATGCACCAAGATCTTTATGCTTTTTCACTAAAGATATTGTAGTGATGGTACTGCAATTTTGAAAATTTTGGGAAAGGTCTTGGCTAACTCTTTGCTTTTTCTTGATCAAATCTTTCATCCATTTAGCATACCCTGGCATCCTCTCAAGGGCCTCAACTAAAGGGAGGTCCACTGATAATTTTTTAGGAACTGCCAAAAACTGTTCAAACTTACATTCCTCTTTTTTCATTCTGAGCCTTTAGGGAAAAGATTAGGGGGACTTAGAAGGTTTTGTATTTCTTTGGTTGCTCTTTCGTGCCATGTGATTCTGTCTTCTACTTTTCCCTCTTCTTGTTGCTTCCATTCATGACCATTAGTCTAGGAAGTTCTATGGCCACTCTGAATCATGACTGCCATGTAATGCCCTTCATTCATTGGGTCTGGAATTGCTTTTTGTACTCTCTCTATCATAGTATCCACCCCGGTTGTCTCTATACATCCCATCATAGTTGAAGTTCCAACCTTGATTCCTAGACACTTGACTTCAATAGTTCAAATTGGACCCTTGGGGGTTGTTCTGGAAACCCGCCACTTGGTTTCTTACAAAACAAGCATCCTCATCAAAGAATAGATCATCATAGGTTGGAGCTTTCGGAGGTTGATGAGTGACTACTTTGACACTTGGTTGATTTTGCTTTAAAATAGTTGATCAAGTTGCTCCCATGATCTCTTCGTTTGCCTTTGCTTGCTCATTATTGGTGTTCACCATATAAGAAGGATTCATCACACCTCACTCTTATTGACCCCATGCTCTATTTATTTTGACCACTTGCTCCATCATTGCGGCTATCAATGCAAAAGGTTTGTCTAGGAACATGCCTCCAATGATTGTGTTAGCACAAGCTTGACTATTCTCATCAACCGCCAGATAGAAAATTTCAACCAAGGCATCATAAATAATCTTATGATCGGGGACCATCCTCAAGCATTTACTAAACCTCTCCCATGTTATGCTAATAAAATTACCCGGCAATTGCTCAAAGTTGTTGATTTGGTCCTTGAGCAGCAACTTCTTAGATCTTGGGAAATATCTTTCAAGGAATACTCTCTGAAGCTCTGTCCAACTTATGATAGTACCCGGAGGAAGCTTAGACAACCATACAACTGCATTGCCACTCAATGACAGTTGAAACACTCTTAAACAAATAGCATGAAGAGAAAGGTTTTGTGTCCCCATGA
>JAOTQJ010117947.1:0-10742 GCA_025642045.1 Solanum sejunctum
GCATTATTTTGAGGTTGAAAGGAATGCATATTTTTTTGTGTTGACATACAGGTTTGACTCCTATACCTTCTTATTTGAATTGTTATTTTTACTCACATTTCGGGCTTTTTGCTTTACATACGTGGTACGTATTTCGTACTGACCCCCCTTATGCGGGGGCTATGTTTCATTCCCGCAGGTACAGCCGCACAGGTGAGAGACCCTCCACATTAGGATCCTTGTGTGTTGTTGAAGTGCCCCTTTTGTTTCAGGAGCCGATTTGGGTAGCCTCATATGTTTCTATATTTTTGTAAATGTATTGACATATGTGTATCATTCGGTTCTTTTGTCTAGAGGTCTGTGGATACTTGTGGGTTACGGGTGTATGGGAGATGTTTGAATGCGCGACGTGTTGTATTATTTTATATACTGGATCAGGCGGCGGGACCGCATTATGTACTTATATGAGTAACATGTTTATTAGGCGCAGGACCGCAGCAGTGACTTTGTCGGCTCGCATTTATATTTATGTGCATATGTATTACTGTCTGGGAAGATGTTGGATCTTATTTTTGCAGGTGAGGTTAGTCAGTAAAACAGAGGAAACTCTGCCGAAATTTTGATAGAATTTCAGACTAGGTTATTAAAGGAATTGGGTTTAGTATGTGTTCACGTGCCCCTCTATCGGACACTGATCACGACCCCAGGGTGGGGTGTGACATTTAAAGCTATATAACATCGAGTTGTTGGCGTGTTGTATATGAAGAAATCCCTCTGAGGTTGATCCTATAGACGTCACGTTCTTCATTTCCTCCATATTTTTGCTGGTTTGAGGGGCTGCTTCTTATAAACAGATTTTGGTACATCAATGGCATGATAATGACCACATCTTCAAAAGTTCACACCAAATATTTTATACATAAAGAATCCTATCAACAGGTGGGATTGTGGTGTTGTCCTGTATCTGTAAGCAGCTTCTTTGAACTTTTCAGGAGATGCACCCTAAACTTTCACTTGTTTAAAATGTGAATATCGAAAAATGATTTGCTCTGTCCACTGCTTTGTTACTGTAGTCAATGATGACTGTGAAGCATTACGGCCGTGGTCCTAGTAAAGCATCTATTAGAGTACCTATTTTGTATCCTGCTACTGTGGATTTGAGGATCAAATCATATGAGTATGTCAAATTTCTGACTTTGCTTATATATATTTTCAGCTTGAAATGAATAGAACTATTAAATTTCAAAAAGAAGGAAGTAGCAAACGTAAAATAAAAAGGAGATGCTTTTAAGAAGTGGCATTCTAAACATGCTTTTTGTATGTGAACTGCTAGAGCATACTTATCCTCTTGTAGCACCTAATTTCTTTCTTCATTTTGGTGCAGGTTTTTGAGTCAAAATGTAGCAAACTTTTTATTGGATGATGTTTATAGAAACCCAGGTCCCCTCCAGTTTGATGGCCCTAGTACAGATGCCAAGACCGTTACCCTTTGTGTTGAAGACCAGGATTACATGGGCTGTGTGAAGTAATTATCGGAATACCTGGATAAGGTGCTGATTTTGAATCAACATCTCTTTTTACCAACTCTTATTGGGGCTATTCATTTAAGGTCTCATTTCTGACTATTTTCACTTTTGTTATTTTATTTTTAAGTTTATACAGTTATGAAGCCTGATTGCTCACAAGATGTCCTAAAGCCTGCATTAAGTGCCATGACTTCTATGACTGACATTCTTTCAATGATATCTTCACCCTCAAGTGCGAGCACATCATTTTAGATAAGAACCTATCATCTATGACATTAAAAGAATTTGGAGGAACTCCTACTTTGCTTGATCAGGTAGAGAGCAGATAGTTAATGGTGATAATATCGATAGATCTTTGGCGGTTGTTTGCTTATTTGTTTGCATGCATTTTCCTTTTTTAAATATTGCAAAACAAATATTGTTGAGAAGATTATATAATATTTATTGAGAGTTTGTTAAGGGAGCCAAATATTTTTGTGCGTTAATAGCTATTACATGCATATAGTCCTTCAAATCAATTTTCTTGATGACTAAATAGCGTTTAGGCAATATTTGGACAAACTTGACATTAAAAGTTGAAGATTAGAAAACAATGGATATGAATTTTATTTTATCAGTTGTTCAAGACATTGAATATGTTGGGCCCGTGCTAAGCACTGGCCATGACCTATCTAGTATATAGATATATAGACTAGTTATTAAAACCTCGTACAATGAAAGGACCCAATATTTATTCATAAATTTATTTTTTAAGTAATATAATTAAATACAGTCAGATCACCTCATTAAGTATAAGATAAATATCTAACAAATATTACTACTAGTATTGATAAATTTTAAGTGGTAATGATTAAATAATTTTTAAATTTCACTCCTAAATAAATTATGATATATATTTTATGTGGTAATATATCATCTCCCTTTTTGTGCAAATCTAATATGAAAAGGCCCAATGAGATGTTCTTCATTAAAGTATTTTTTGTCACTAGATAATTAGTTCGCTCTTCGCGCGGTCATAAGTAATTTGATTAAGTTTATATATCTTAATATTAAAATTAATAAAATACTCTAAGTTATTAAGTTCTTTCTATATAGAAAATGTAGCATTATAAATTTATCTCAAGAGCTTTTATTAATGTAATATTGGTAAAGTCCTAGCTATCTTCAATTACATTTTTGGATTATAACATTATTTCTCGATATGACTTTTTTTGAAGAGTTATGACTTTTTTGAATGGTTGTGGCTTTTTCAAAGGGTTGTGACTTTTTCGAAGCATTGTGACTTTACCATAGAAATTACTTGTCACATCCCAAAATACCCTCTAGATGTGACTGGCACCCATTCTTTGTCGACAGAACAAAATATTCATATACACCCAAATTATCCAAACACTAATAATATAGTATGCAACTCCAAAACTCATCAATACTCAAAACAATAGAGTTTAACTAGCAAACCAAAATTTGCATATCAATTTATGAAAGGAAAAGTTCACTTAACAAAAATATCTCTAGCCTAAATCCCACAATAAGATCATGGAGCATCTAATAGAGCGAGATGAGTTTAACTGTCGGGCATACAAATCCCAAAAAGATGAAAAAACATAAACTATAATAGATAGAGATGAAATAGTAACCACCACGAACAATGCAAAGGCTCAGCTTAGCAATAGGGTCCACGGACATGAACTCGTCAGCCACAAGTCTCACCCCCTGCAATAATATCTGCATTGACATGCAAGTAAGGAGTGAGCCATATATAAATATAACCCAGTAAGATCCTCAACTCGCTTCTTTAATACCCCTGGAATAAGAGTTATAAAATACATTTGCACAATGGATATACATAAATAATATACATAAGAATATACATAAGAATAAGCTCAATAAGTTCAAACAAATGTTCAAAAAGGGTCACTACATGTCTCAATTTAATCCACACTCAAAACCTGTCATAAATGGCAGTGAAGGAGATCAACCCATCACCTCGACAAGTACATGGAAGCATGTACAATGCTCTTAAGATGTACTACGATAGCATGTTCAAAGCCCCTAACATATTACGACAGCATGAGTGTGCCCCCTAACATATTACGGCAGCTAAGCATGCCCCTAGTAACCACATCACAGTAATAAAGAAGGGTATTCAGCATCACACCACATATTACTCATGAAAATATTTGATATTCTTCTCAAAAATAATATATCTAGTGTTTATCAAAGAAACATCAACTCTGTCAAGCACATGCGTCCCAACATAGACACCAGATAGAGAAAAATATATTTTCAAAGCATATTTGAAAAGCATGCACTAAAGCTTAAAGTCTTACTTACCTTGCTAATGACAAGTTCCACCACCTTGCACATGTAGAACACCCAATAAAACAACTCCTATTTTTCTCAATCTATGAAAAAAATTATTAATTATTGATATAAATTATGTTGGCCAAACTCAAGTCTTAATATCCATAGTTTTCAAATTTAGGGTTAAACCCTAATACCCATTACCTTAGACTATAAATTAAAAGTAAAGGTATTTTTAATCTCATTGTAAAACCTAATTGGTGGAAATTTAATTAAATATGCTTTCAACTAACAAGAGCACACAATAAACAAGAAAATACCTGCACTTTATCACCCAAAATAGTGGTACACAGATCAAGTCAATTCTATGTATGAATTTCCTAAATCACCTTGTGAGTTGTGTGTTTTCTTCAAAGAGAAAAGGACGAAAGAAAAATTTCTTGTTCTGTCTCTATTTTATATGCAAGTCAGAAGCAGAAAAATAATATGCTCCTTCTTTTCTTTCTTCCTTTTTTTTTGTAAATTGCTATGTATCACTACTTCTTTTAGGGCTACGCTGCTTTTTTTAAAAAAAAAATTGTTAATATGAACTATAATTGTTAAAATTACCAATTAAATCTTGAAAAAAATATAAGGGTTATTACATTCTCCCCAACATAAAATAACATTCGTCCTCGAACGTGTATAAAACCATACCTGAAGTGTCAAATAGGTGAAGGTATCTCTCTTGCATGTCTACCTCAATCTCCCAAGTAGCCTCTTCAGTTGGATGATTGAGCCATAACACTTTAACCGAAACTATCTTCTTCGACCTCAATTGCCTCACTTGCCTATCCAGAATAGATATTGGACCTTCCTCATAAGCTAAATTTTCATCAAGCTCCACATCTTCTAGATTAATCTTATATCTATCATCACGGACATATCATCGAAGTATAAACACATGAAATATAGGATGTACAACAGACAATCTTAGAGGTAAAGCAAGACGGTATACGACCAATCTGATCTGATCTAATATCTCATAAGGACCAATGTATTTAGGACTAATCTTACCTTTCCGGCTAAATCTCATAACTCCCTTTATAGGAGAAACTTTCAAAAAGACCTTTTCTACATTCATGAACTCCACATCATAAACTTTCTTATCTGCATAAGATTTATATCTACTTTGTATTGTACGAAGTCATTCTTATATCACTGCAACTTTGTCTAAGGCCTGCTAAACCAAATTTGGACCTAGTAATTATGCTTCGCCAGGTTCAAACCATCCGATTGGTGATTGACACTTGCTACCACATAGAACCTCATATGGTGTCATCTTTACAGTCGACTGGTAGCTATTATTATAAGCAAACTCTACCAATAGTAATTCATCATCCCAATGTCCAAAGAAATCAATTGCGTAAGCCCTAAGCATGTCCTTTAAGATTTGAATTACCCTCTCAGACTGCCCATCAGTTTGAGGATGAAAAGTTATGCTCAACTCAACTTATTATCCTAACGACGTCCGAAAAGACTTTCAAAACTCAGCAGTAAACAATGAACCTCAATATGATATTATCGAAATAGGCACCCTATCGAGCCAAACTATCTCTCGAAGGTAAATGTTTGCTAACTGCTTTGCAGTATAAGTAACCCGAACTAGTATGAAATGGGCAGACTTTGTAAGTCTGTCCACAATCACCCAAATTGAGTCGTGCTTCTTAAAAGTATTTGGCATCCTGATAACATAGTCTATTGTAATCCTTTCCCACTTCCACTCTGGGATAATCAAGTTTTGCATTACTCCACCAGGTTTTTGATGTTCATATTTGACCTATTTACAATTCAAAAAACTAGTCACATGCTTCAAAATATCAGACTCCATGCCTTTCCACCAGTATAAACCACATAAGTCATGATACATCTTCGAATCACCTGGATGGATAGAGTATCGTGAGCTATGAACCTCTTCAAGTATTAGCCGCTTTACCTCACCCACCATGGGAATGAACAATCTACTATGTCGATGTAAAACCCCTCGCCATCAATTGAGAACGACTTCACGCCTCCACTATGCACTCAATCTCGTAATCTAGCAAGTTGGGGATCGTCATATTGGCAAGCCTTGACTTCTCCAACTAAGGATGAGCACCACCATACCTGCAAGAAACCTACCAGATAATGTATGATCAATTCAAACTCCCTGATTGGCTAAAGACTGAATATCCCTAGCCATAGGTCACTTTTCAACTGCAATCCAAGCCAAGCTGCCAATAGACTTTCTACTCAAAGCATCTACCACTACATTTGTCTTTCTAGGATGGTATAAGATAGTAAGATCATAATCTTTAAGTATCTCCAACCATCGTCGTTGCCTCAAATTCAGATTCCTTTGCTTGAATATGTATTTCAAACTCTTGTGATCAGTATAGACTTCACACGACTCACCATTAAGGTAGTGACGTCATATCTTGAGAGCATATATAATGGTGGCCAACTCTAAGTCATATGTTGAATAATTTTTCACATGAATATTTAGCTATCGAGAAGTATATGCCACCACTTTACCATTCTGTATCAAGACACCACCCAATCCTACTCTAGACGCATCACAATAAGTGGTGAAACCACCCTCCACTATAGGTAAGGTCAAAATAGAAGTTGTAGTCAATGCAGTTTTTAATTTTTGGAAACTCCCTTTATATTCATCTGACCACTGAAAAATCACACCTTTCAGATTTAAAAGTGTTAATGGAGTGGCTATCTTTGAGAAATCTTCCACACATCGTCTGTAATATCTAGCTAGCCCCAAGAAACTGCGTATCTCTAAGGATTATTAGGTCATGATCAATCCCAAACAACTCCTACCTTTCTTGGATCAACTTGAATCCCACCTTGTGACACTACATGTACTCAAAATGAAATTGTCCCCAACCAACACATTTTGAGAACTTAGCATAAAGCTTTTGTTCTCTAAGTGTCTACAGTACAACTCTCAAATGATGTTCATGCTCAGCTTCATCTCAAGAGTAGACTAAAATATCATCAATAAATATGATCACAAAATGGTCTAACCATGGCTTGAATACCCTATTCATGAGGTACATAAATGTTGCAGGTCCATTAGTCAATCCAAAAGACATCATCAAAAAATTCAAAGTGCCCATACCTAGTTCGGAAGACTGTCTTTGATATATCTTCGATCTTTGTTCTTAGTTGATGATAACTTGATCTCAAATCAATTTTGGAAAAGTGAGTAGCACCCCGCAACTGATCGAATAGATCATCAATACGAGGCAATGGATATTTATTCTTGATTATTACCTTATTTAACTACCCGTAGTCGATGAACATTCTCATCGTGCCATCTTTCTTTTTAAAAAATAACACTGGAGCACCCTAAGGTCGTTTGTTGGGCTTGATGAACCCCTTATCAAGTAGCTCTTGGAGTTGGACCTTCAATTCTCTCAACTCAGCTGGAGCCATACGATACAGAGGAATAGAGATAGGTTGAGTGCCTAACATTAAATCAATGTTGAACTCAATTTCTCTCATCAGAGGTAACCCAGTTAAGTCTTATGGAAATACATCAACAAATTCTCATACAACTGAAACACCATTGATAGTAACATCATCCCCTCGAGTATCATGGACAGTAGCAATAAAACCAAAGCACCCTTGATTAATCATTCGGTGTGCTTTTACATAAGATATTATCTTCCCCTAAGTTAAATGAGTCATACCTTTCCATATTAAAGATGGTTCTTTGGGGAAATTAAAATGTACTAGCTTAGCATAACAATCAACCAAAGTATAACATGATGCTAACCAATCCATGCCCATAATTACATCAAAGTCAGATAGTGACAACTCTAATAAAGCAACTATTGTGTCCTTACCCTGCACAGATATAACACAATCTCTATACACTTTATCCACTAACAACGTCTCCCTAACTGGAGTCATAACCATATATGGCACTTTAAGAGTCTCAAATTGTTGTTCTAAAGATATGACAAAAGAAGGGAATACATACGAATACGTAGAACCAAGATCAATAAGAGCATATGCCTCACGAGAATTGACAGTAATAATATATGTGACTACAACATTCAATCCCTTGACATCCTGTCTGGCCATAGCAAATAATCTTGGCGGTCCACCTACTCCCTGAGCAACCTGTGCACCCTGTCGACCCTATCCATGAGCACCCTGTGGAGCGGCCCTAGTTTGATAAATCTGAGCCTAAGTATTTGCCACATTTCTTTGCACCTGTGTAGTAGCTTGGCTAGTACCAAATTCTCCCTTAGGATAAAATTTAGCAATATGATCTCTTTTACCACTAGTAAAACAAAGGCCACCAACACCAAAGCAGCGACTACTATGACTCCTACCATAATTAGAACACCTTGGAGGTTGTCTGGACTGGAAAGAATTATCACCCTTCTTTTGCATCAGTTGTTGGCCTTATCTAGCTGGATAACCACTCTTAGAAGATTGCACCACTGAATCTGACTGAGTAGGCCTAGACTGCCCACGATGAAATCCACTCTTGCTCCAGATGGAGCACCACTAAAACCACTTGTATTACATGCCTTTTTTCTTTCTCGCTTAATTTTCTACATCTCCCAATAGGACTAACAATGAAGAGCAGTGTCAACCACATCTGAATATGTACCATTTCACACATCTCTTATCACAGGACCACGGTAACAATGATTTAGTCCATCCACAAATCATCTCACTTTCTCCCTTGGATCTGCAATAAAAAATGGGACATACCTGGACAATTCAGTGAACTTGGCCTCATACTCTGTAACTGTCATATTACCTTGACGCAGATCATGGAATTGACGCCTCATATCATATTATTTGCTCAATGGAATAAATCTATCCTTAAACATTATTGAAAATTCTGACTAGGTGATAGGTGGTGACCCTGCTTCTCTAGCTCTCTGAATATAAGTCCACCATACCTCTGGAGATCCTGAGAAAATAAAATTGGTAAATTCCACACCACATGTCTCCTTCAACCCCAATGTAGTAAGTATCTTTTTAGAACAATCAAGGAACTTCTGAGGCTCAATAGAAGCTGGTGTCGCATCAAAATCTGGTGGCTTAAGGTCCATGAAATTCTTACGATCTTTGGGTTTCCCTGTAGTTGGCACTGGATGAACAACTTGTTGAGGGGACAAATATGGTGTCTGGGTCGCATTAACGTTCAACTAGTCTTGTTCCTACGTTGGTGTAGAAGTCTGAGGGGTTGGGGATCCATCCTGATTAGGCACCAATGCTTCTATCACATTCAACAACCTCATCACAGTATATGTAGGTAAAGCGACAATGGGTGTAGCCCCTGGCACTGTCTATGGGGCATCTTGAGCAACCTGTTCCTATACTTGCTCTGTGACAACAACTCGAGTGTGTATCTCATTCGTAACTACTGATTAAGGAGTAGCAGATGCCCTAGTTTGAGCTTTAGTAGGATGAGATCTTCCTTGACTGCCACTATAGGTAATACCATGTTCCCTACCACGTCCAACAGGTGCATTAGATCGAACAGCAGAGGAAGAGCCACGTCTCTTACCCATCTACGAAAAATATTTAGAAGTTAAACTTTGTTCAACTCAACACACGAATAAGGATTGAAAAATGAGAATACATCCTAAATGTTTAGTAGCCTCAAGGTCATAAGTATGGCGCCTACATACCCATGAACAAGACTCTACCAAATACTGCTCTATGACCAGGGACTTAATGCCTAGGCTCTGATACCAACTTTGTCACATCCCAGAATACCCTCTAGATATGACTGACACCTGGTCACACTATTTGTTGGGAGGACTAAATATTCATACACACACAAACCATCCAAACACTAATAATATAGTATGTAACTCCAAAACTCGTCAATACTTATAACAATAGAGTTTAACTAGCAAACCAAAATTTGCATATCAATTTATGAAAGAAAAAGGTTACTTAACCAAAAATATCTCTAGCCCAAATCTCACAATAAGCTCATGGAGCATCTAATAGAGTGATATGAGATTAACTGTCGGACATACAAACCCCATGGAAGGTCCACGTACACGAACTCGTCATCCACAAGTCTCACTCTCTACAACAGTATCTGCACTAACATGTAAGTAAGGAGTGAGCTATATATAAATATAACCCAGTAAGATCCTCGACTTACTACTTTAATACCCCTGGAACAAGAGTTATAAAACACATGTTCACAACGGATATACATAAATAATATACACAAGAATATATTTCATAATAAACTCAATAAGTTCAAATAAATGTTCAAAAAGGGTCACTATATGTCTCAATTCAATCCACATTCAAAACCTGTCATAAACGACAGCAAAGAAAATCAATCCATCACCCCGAAAAGTCCATAACAATGCTCTTAAGATGTACTCCTATAGCGTGTACAAAGCCTCTAACATATTACAGCAGCATGGGAATACCCCTAACATATTACGGCAGCTAAGTATGCCCCTAGTAACCACATCACAGTAATAAAAAGAAGGGTATTCAACATCACACCATATATTACTCATGAAAATATTCAAAATTCTTTTCAAAAATAGCATATCTAAGGTCTATCAAAGAAACATCAACTCTGTCAAGCACATGTTTGTCCCAACACATACACCAGATACAGAAAAATATATATTTCAAAGCATGTTGAAAAGCATGCATTAAAACTTAAAGTCTCACTTACCTTGTTAATGACAAGTTCCACCACCTTGCTTGCGAGAACGCCCAATAAAATAGTCCCGACATTCCTCAATCTATGAAAAAATATTTATTATCGATATAAATTATGTTGGCCAAACTCTAGTCTCAATATCCCTAATTTTCAAGTTTAGGGTTAAACCCTAATACCCATTACCTTAGACTATAAATTAAAAGTAAAGGTATTCTTAATCTCAT
>JAOTQJ010117978.1:0-10742 GCA_025642045.1 Solanum sejunctum
TAGAGCTCTCTAAAGATTATGATATTAGTATCCATTATCACCCGAGCAAGCTAGTGTTGTGGCCAATGCTCTAACTAGGGTGTCGATGGGTAGTCTAGATCATATTAATGATGGTGACAAAGAGGTGGCTAGAGAGGTTCACCGGTTAGCTAGGTTAGGGTTTAGGTAGGATGAAGTTGATAATGGTTGTGTAATGGTTCTTGATGGTTCTAAATCTTCCTTGATTGAGGAGGTAAAGGCAAAATAAGATCTTAACCCCACCTTGCTAGAGTTGAAGGCTTTGGTGAGAGATGAAAAACTGGGGGTTTTCTCCCATAGGGAGATGGTGTCCTTAGGTACCAAGATAGATTATTTGTGCCAAATGTTGATGACTTGAGAGAATTGATCTTGAAGGAGGCCCATAATTCATCCTGTTCCATTTATCTCAGTTCTATAAAGATGTATAGAGATTTGAGAGAGGTGTATTTGTTGGGTGGTATGAAGAGGGACATTGCCAAGTTCTTATCCAGATGTCACAATTGCCAATAAGTGAACGCCAAACATTAAAGCTTAGGTGGCCTAACCTAATATATAGAGATCCTACTTGAAAGTGGTAAGAGATCAACATGAATTTTGTGGTCGAGTTGCCTAAGGCTAGGAAATATTTTGACTCTATTTGGGTTATCGCAGATAGTGTGATAAAGTCAGCTTACTTCTTACCAGTTAAAACCACTTATGATGCCCAAGATTATTCCAAGTTGTAAATACATTAGTTGGTTACATTGCATGGGGTTCCTTTGTCTATCATTGCAGATTATGGTACTCAATTTATTTCTCACTTTTGTAGGTTATTACAAATAGGTCTTGGTACTAAGGTTAAGGTTAGCATGATTTTTCATCATCAAATGGATGGTCAAGCCGAGAGGACTATCTAAACTCTTGAGGATATGCTTAGAGCTTATGTTTTGGAGTTTCAGGGTAGTCAGTATAAACATCTGCTACTAATTGAATTTGCTTACGATAATAGCTATAACTCAATCATTGGTATGGCTCCCTTTGAAGCTCTTTATGGTAGGCATTTGAAGTGGGAAAAATGGCTTTGGTAGGTCCGAACTTTGTCATGGAAGCCTTATAAAAGGTGAGGTTGATAAGGGAGAGACTGAAAGCAGCCCAAAGTAGACAAAAATACTACTCCGATGTGAGGAGGAGAGATCTTGAGTTTATGGATGGTGATTGGGTTTACTAGAAAGTCACATATATGAATGGTGTGGTCCTTTTTGTCAAGAAAGGAAAATTAAGCTCAAGATATATTCGTCCTTATAGAGTTTTGACAAGAGTGGGTAAGGTTGCAGATGAGTTTGTGTTGCCTGTGGAGATGAATATGGTTCATCCTATCTTCCATGTATCCATGTTGAGAAAGTGTGTGGGTGACCCAAGTGCTATAGTGAACTTGGATGTTGTGGCTGTTATATAAGTGATATCCATATCTCTTTCACTGTAGTCAAGCCGAAGGTACTAATTTAAGTCCCCTATATGATTTCAAGTCTTAAGTTTCAGCCCTTTTGTCATTTTGCATGCATTCATGATCATGGTAACAAGTTTATAATGAATTTTGACACTCATGTTGAGACTTTTCGAAAATGATGTTTAAAATGAATTTTTTTCATTCATGTCGGGCTGAAATCTTCATGATTTTTTCTCTTAAGAACATTTATTTAATATTCAGGGACAAATGTTCCTAAGGAGAAGATATTCAACCGCCTCAAATTGTGCTACAAAAATATCCATAATCGTAATTTTCATATATCTCAAAATTTATACGTGATATCAAAAATTTGACCTCATATTCTAGATTGGGGCAAAATTGAGTGGAAAATAGTATAACCCATATTTTAGAAGAATCATTGCGAAAAATAAATTTTGCTAATTTTTGATTTCCAGAGAGCATCTGTGCCCTGGCCGCAACACTCTAGGGGCACTTTGGTGCGCTTTTGTTGGCGTCGTACACTGGATGGGGACTAGTACATATTTCTCCTTAATTTACCTATGTCAGCCAAAGGCATTGGGGTCAGAGGCCCATACCCACTTATGCAGGAAAACACTTATACTTAGCCATTTTTCAACTCTATACTCTTACAAAAAACTCTCCAAGACTTAACAAATATCTCATTCAAATTTAAAGGATTTCAAGCTTAACTTGGGAACTCAAGGATTCACTTCAAGCTCTAATTTCCTTCAAGCTGATCTAAAGAAAACTCAAGTTTAAGGTATGTGGGTTTCATCCACTAGGTCCTTTCACTCATGGAGCCCAATCTTTCTTTTTATAAAAATTGCATGTTTTCAAGTTGTATCATCTATGGGTATCACTTATTATGGATTATAATTATAAATTATTTTGGGGCTTTATCAAATTTTGATTGATTATGCATGATTATATATTTCAAGTTTGTATTATGAATTGATTTTGTCTATTGAGACTATGCTTATTTTGAGCTATGAAACTATGATCTATTATGAGTCTTGATGATGGAATTCAAGGTACCCTACATGGGGGGTTTCACTATATGTTGGTATGTTGCTTTACGTTGAGTTTTCTCATATTATTTCACTTCTAAATTGTATAATTCTGAACAAGCATTATAAACCCACCAAGTGTTTAATAAAACATCTTAATAAGGATTCTCACGTTATTAATGAACTATTACATGATTTATAAGTCAAGTGACTATATGAATATTAAGGGCTTGATTATATGTATTGAATTCATGAAAATTATATATGATGTGTAAGTAGACCATACCTGTTGAGGGGGTTACATGCCTCAATCACCTTGTTGAAGGGGTGACATGCCTCAATCACCTTGTTGAGGGGTTGACATACCTGAATTGTCTTGTTGAGGGATGACATACCTCAATCCCCTTGTTGAGGGGGTGACATGCCTCAATCACATTATTTAGGAGTAACATACCTCAATCACCTTCTTTAGTGGGTGATATGCCACAATCACCTTAGAAGAGGGTGAAATGCCTTTGATTTTAAGTACTAGTTCACTTGGTTTATGTCATTTATGGTCTCTTACCGTATATGTAATATGAACTATGCAAGTTGTATGATTTATAAGCATGATTTTACTTCAGTCATTGATCATGCATGCCATGTTGAAATTATACCTATCCATTGCTTATGATTATGCATTTTGGCTATATTGGCTTATTTCTTAATGCATTGCATCCTACATACTTGGTACACTCAAATGTAATAACGCATATTCTATGCCTACATGATATTACCATGTAGGAACCAATACACCTTTTGATCATCCTCCACGCAGCTAGTTTGGTACTTCAGAAGATAAGCTTTGGTGAGTCCTTAAGTCCAAGGACACTATCTATGCTACTCTTGCTAATTCGTATTTCTTTATGTTAAACACTTGTTACTATGAGGTTGAGCTTGAAAAGTGTCTTGGCCCTCGCTCTATTCCATGTAAGAGGTGTTGTTGGATATTTGATGTACTTATTATATAAGTTTGCCTCTTTGATGCTTTGATTAATATAAAGACTTCCTTTAGTCCCGCTTCCCTTATTTATATCTCTTGTGTTGTTTATTTTACTTCCGCAACCAAGGAAGTGTGAATGATATGCTAAGAGGCTTGTTTGGGGTCCCTTTGGGTTCTTATTCACTTTGTCATATCTAGGACCTAGTCTTGGTTCGTGACACTCTCAAGCTGAGTAAGTGACTAATGAAAAGTTTAGGGATGCTATTATTATGTTGTATCAAGTTGTTGCTTCTCTATAGACTCCTGCCCTGGTTTCAAGTGTAAGAGATTTTACTAGGAAGAACCCTCTTGAGTTTCATTGTTCCAAGGTGGATGAAGATCCACAAGAATTCATTGATGGGTAAACAAGGTAGTGGAGTTCACCGGGGTATCATCCAAGGATAAAGAAGAATTGGCTTACCAACTTATTTGAGTTGCTCATGTTTGGTCACATAATGGAAGTCCAAAGATTTGAAGAAGGTTCTATTGATTGGGAGATGTTTAAGGCCGCTTTCATTGGTATTTGTTCCCACTTAAACTAAGGAAAGTTAAAGTGATAGAGTTTATGAATTTGAGGCAAGGTGGAATGAGTGTGAGGGAGTATGCCCTCAGGTTCATAAAATTGTCTAAGTATGCTCCTTCTTTGGTTGCCAACTCTAGGGCCCGAGTGAACAAGTTTACCTTGGGTGTGTTCCACTTGGTGAAAATGCAATGTAAAGGCACAATGCTCATCTACGATATGGATATTCTCAGCTCATTACATATATAGTGCAAGTGGAGTATGAGAAACTTACAAAGATGAGGATGAGGGAGTCAAAAAAGGCTTATTTTTTATGGTGGATTTTCTAATCCTAAGTCTAGTGGTGGCCATTTCCAACAATGCCAAGGATCATCCAAAGGTGCTCCTCAATGGTTTGATAAGGATAGCGTGTCTAGCCCTAAGGCTCAAGTTGATAGTCCTAAGAGTGGTAGTATAGTTCCTCCTAGATGTCCTAAGTGTGGGCGGAACCATGTTGGTGATTGCTTGAGAAGAATGGGGGCTTGTTATGGTTGTGGAAAGATGTGGCACAAGATCTTTGACTATCTTATTATTGCTAACAAAGATAAAGAAAGGCGTTCACAAGGTCAAATGGCCCAGATAGGGCAAGTGTAATAAGGCGCCTAAACTCAAGGAGGTGGTCCCCGTGATAACCAATTCTATGCTTTACATTCTAGGAAAGAGGTCAGGGAGTCTCTTCAGTTAATTACAAGTATGTTAAGAGTCTTTGATCATGATGTGTATGTTTTATTTGACCCTGAAGCTAATATGTATTTTGTCTATCCTTACCTTTCCCTAATGTTTGATGTGTCGCCCAAAGTCTTGTTAGAACCTTAGTTTATACTCCAATTGGTGAGTCAATCCTAGCCAAGAAAGTCTAGAGAAATTTTTCTGTGTCTATCTTGGATAACGTGTTTCCACGTGATCTTTTGGAACTTGACATGACCGATTTTGATGTTATTATTGATATGAATTCCTTGCATGCATCTTATTCTTCTATTAAGAGTAGAACTCGTAAGGTCACATTCCAAGTATCTAATGAGTCCATCGTTGTAAGACCCCACACCTTACACTACTAGTACAATGCAAATAAAATATAATATGGTTTGGTCAAATTAACTCTCATTTTTAAAAGTGCTCGAATCTTATATTATAGGGGGTATGTGAGTCTAATGCTTAAGAGGGTCGAGTGTATACGTGTTTTGTGTCAAATTGAGGAGATGATGGACTTAAATGAAGTAAGAGAATTAAGGTGCTTGTAGGACTTAGTAAGCTAGTAGTTGAGTCACCTACTTGCTTAGCTTAAATTTTCTAGCTAAAAGGAGATAAGGCTCGACGTCGAATTTATCCAAGTCTGATTATGAATAAAGTTCGTGTTAAGGGTGTGACTTTAGCCCATATTTTGGAATCATAAATGGACTACATTTTGATCCCAAGAAGTATAATAAAAGGGCCCAAGTGCACCACAACCGACTTGGCTAATTGTGCCAAAACTTAGTGAAGGGAAAGTTGGAAAACAATCGGCCCAAGCCCATCAACTTGGAGACCCATTTTGGACCAAGTGTAATGGACAAGATGCTAGATAACCATCTTGATAATGTGTGGTATTAAGTGATCAAAATTTCAAAAGAAAGAAGGCCAAATTATTCCTACAAAAGGGGTTATAAGCAGCAATATTTATTCACTCTTAGACTTGGAAAAAGATTCAGCTTTCTCAAAACTTTGGTATTTTTATTTCTTGACCTAGGAAGTAGCTACAAGTAGAATTCAAGGATTCTTGAAGAAGCCTTACACCTTGAAGTTAGTAGTAAGTAAATATACACATGAGTTTAGTATGGTTTTCTTATGAAAAATAACAAGTATATGCTAGTATATTTGTGCTGGAAATTTGGGACAGCATGTATTTGGAAAGTTGTTGCACACTTGCCTTTTGTTTAAGTGATTTCTATATTTTTTGTGGGCTGTCTTATGAAAAGAAATTGATGTTATTAATATGGTTTTAGTCTTAAATATTACCCTAAGGTTGCTGCCCTGATTTTGGTTTTATTTAACAAATGCGTTTTATTGTGCTATCTTAAGTGTAATGTTGATTGAAACTTGTAGACTGTTGGATAGAAGGTTATTATCTCATGTACTTCATGACCTCTTGAGTGTTGTTATAGGACTGTTTTAGGTCTTCTTGGATGTGTAAATTTTATTAGAACAGTTTGCTTAGAGTTGGTATAGGTTTGGAATTGTCGACGTCGAAATGTAGCGAAGGAAGGTAACATTATGCTGTCCATTTGTAGGTTGTGTAGAATTATTATGCTTTGTGTTTTATGGGCTGTTTATATTATTCTAGCACTAAAATAGGCTGTACATAGTGTGTACATGAAATTAAGTATTAGAAAAATATAATTAGTGGTGGAGGGGTTGAAGGAATACGCTCGGGTTCATAAATGCCCGCTTGCTGCCCGTGTTTTTTGTGTGTTTGATTGGGCTGTCAAGATGTATCTATTGGCTGCTAATGCTAATTTTATAACCTACTATGTTGTATATGAGTGTTTAGAGGAACGGAAGGTTATTTCGAGGTAGTAATAAGGTCATACAACGAGGTACGTAAGGCTACTTGATTTCTTATTTTTTGGCATAAAATCTGGATTCTTCATTGGCACATAAAGGCACTTTAACTCCGAAAGAACTATTAACCATGTCTCCACTCTTTGACATGTTTACATGCTTCTATACATAGTCACCTTCAAATCTGCACACATGCTTAGATACAAAGTTGCATGGGTTCTTATTACTAAATAAAGTTCAATAGTTGTTCCATTTCATATGCATTTCATTATTGTGTAACATACTCTTCTTCATTATCATATTGTCTTGTATGATTATCTACATCACATGCTATATATATAGTCCCACAACTCCAATATTGTGACCACAAAAAGAACCATCTCAAAAGTAATTGTAAGGTAAAGTATATTGTTTATTGATAGGTGATAGCCCGAGGGGTGGAAAAATTACCTAGCCAGGGACGATCCTATCACGGGTGGTAGCCCGAGGGGTTAAGAAAGAACCTAGCTAGGGACTATCCCGATACAGTTACCACTGATCAGTTGGTCATTTGCATTACGATTGTGCACAGATTATACAATAAAGATAAAATAATATACAGAACATAAAGTACATGATTCCAAAGTATAACCAAAGGTGATCTTTAATCTTGCACTGGTGCATAGTCTGATTTGAGTTATCACTTCACATACAGTATATCCTACCAAACATATTCAGTACATTGTCTCATACTAGCGTCCCTTATGAGGGACATGCATTTTATGCTGCAGGTACAGGTGCTAGTAGATCTCCCCAGTAAGAGTACAAGACATCTATCTAGTGATACCAAACTCTAGGTTGCTTCGGAGCTTTGCAAGTCTAGAGTTTATATGTTTGGATTGTACAATTAGTCAAGGCGGGGCCTATATTAACCCTTATCAGTTACTTTTCCTTATCTAGAGGCTTTGCAGACTATGTAAATTAAAGAGTAGTCATGTCTCATACTTTAGACACCGTGGCCCCAATGCCCTAGTCATATGCATTTCCTTTTTGGCTTGTTATAATTGTTTAATTTCTTAAAGGCATGTCAAATGTAGAAATCCCTTATAATACATATAAAAAGCGCATAGATGTAGGTTGGTTCTCCAGTCCTTATCGACAACGGGTGCTAGTCTGCCCTAACAGAACTTAGGGCATGACAAAAGTGGTATCCGAGTAAGTGGTCCTAGGGAGTCTACAAAGTCGTGTCTATGTAGAGTCTTATTTATCAATATGTTGTGCACCATATTTATATGAAGGAGGCTACGTGGAATTTAGGAGTTGTTAGTTTCTTTCCATTCTTTAGATCATGCCATAAAAGCAAGTGTAATAGGTGCATTGTATTTAATTCTATATTGTTTTGTACAGCTAATATGCCAGAAACTAGGCAGAACAAGGGTAAAGGGAAGGGAGTAGAAGTGGTGGTTGGTATACCCAGTCAGGTAAGACAATGAGATGATGTTCAAGAGGAGTCTTTATCACAGATATCTCCAAATCCTCTAGTTCCTGGTGAACTCGAGAATAGTGAAATTCCACCAGAACCACCTACTGATAGTACCGTGCAAGATCTGAGAAATGCAGTCCTACTATTATCTCATATATAGTTACTGGCCAAGGTCAAAGGTAGGAAGGTCTCGTTATAGGTACAGGTGGTACAAATAGGGCAGTTGATACCAAGATACGTGATTTCCTTAATTTGGACCCTCCATACTTCACTAGGTCAGATTCTAATGAAGATCCCCAAGACTTTATTGATCAGATTCAGTGAATTTTAGATGTTATGCACGTGAGTGGTACAGAAGCTGTCAAGTTAGTGACATATAGATTGAAAGGTATGGCTATATTGTGGTATGAAGCTTGGAAGCAATCTAAGGGTATAGATGCACCTCCAACTACCTGGAAAGAATTCAAAGAGGCATTTCGTGACCATTAGTTGCCATTAGAGATTCGAGAGGCCCGTGCAGATCAGTTCCTGAATATCCACTAAGGGAATATAAGTGTGAGGGAGTATAACCTCCAATTTAATTCCTTAGCAAGGTATGCTCCTAATGTAGTTGCTACAATGGTAGATAGAGTTCATGAATATATAGATAGGTTGGATACGTATCTAGTCAGAGACTGTACCATTGCTTCCTTGAACAAAGATATGGACATAGTAAGAATGCAGGATTTTGCACAAAACTTGGAGGATCAGAGGCAGAGGAGAAGGACACAAGTGTTGGAAAGGGGGTAGGCCAAAAGAGCCAGATGCACAAGGCAATTTATAACACCCTAAGGTGAGCTTACCCCTCAATTTTCTAATAAACTGCCTAGGACATTTTCCTCCTACTATGCAGTCAGTGCTCCACCACAATTTTAAGGGTTTCGAAGTAATAAGTTTGGTCAACAAAGTGAAGGGAAAGGTTCCTGGACAATGGGTTATTAGGCAGGTCAACCAATGACTCCCAAGTAGCCTTGTAAATAGTATGGAAGGAGTCATTCAGGTATATGTTATGTTGGGACAAATGTTTGTTATTGGTGTGGTGCGCCAGGGCACATGATAAGAGATTGCCCGAGAAGACATATGGGTGGTATAGCACAACCTACAAGTCAGTTGTTGCATCAACATCATCAGTTACTTTATCAGGTAGGGGTCAATAGGCACCTACGGGTCGTGGTAAAGGTGTTATATGGGCAGGTAGCTCTAGTGGGTTCAAGAATCGCACTTATGCTCTAGGGAGTCAGCAGAATTTGGAAGCTTCACCTCATGTTGTCACAGGTACATTGTCAATCTTTTCACATAATCTATATGTATTAATTGACCCTAGTTCTACACTATCATATATCATTCCACTAGTTGCTAAAAAGCTTAAGAAAACACCCAAATTATTGAGCAAACCATTTGAAGTGTATACACCAACCAGTAAATCTATTATGGCTAGAAGGGTTTATTATGATTGTGTAGTAAATGTTTGTGACCGTGACACTTTGGCTGACCTAATTGAGCCAGAAATGGTAGAATTTGATGTTATAATGGGTATGGATTGGTTAGCTTCTTATTATGCCACCGTGGGTTGTCGAACTAAGAGAGTGTACTTCCACTTTCCAAATGAGGCAATTCTTGCATGAGAAGGCAATGTTGGGGCACTAAAGGGGAAGTCTATCTCTTATTTCATGGCAAGAAAGATGATATACAAGGGATATATATGTCATCTAGTTAGAGTGAGGGATATGGAGACAGAATCACCAACTCTTCAGTCAGTTCCAGTAATTACTAGATTTGTCAATATGCTCCCTGAAGAACTCCCAGGTTTACCTCCTGAACGAAAAATAGATTTTGGTATTGACTTACTTCCACATACTCAACCTATTTCTATCCCTTCATATAGAATGGCTCCAGCAAAATTGTGGGAATTAAAAGAGCAGTTAAAAGACTTATTGCAGAAGGGTTTTATAAGGCCTAGTATGTCCCCCTGGGGTGCACCACTTTTATTTTTGCGCAAAAAGGATGGCACCTTGAGAATGTGTATCAACTATCGATAATTGAATAGGGTGACAATTAAAAAAAATACCCCCTCCCCAGGATTGATGATTTATTTGATCAGTTACAGGGTGTCGAATGCTTTTCAAATATTGATTTGAGATCATGGTATCACTAAGTGAGAGTGAAGGAGGAAGATATACGTAAGATTACTTTTAGAACGCGCTATGGTCACATTGAATTTCTTGTTATGTCCTTTGGGCTAATGAATGCACCAGTGGTTTTTATGGATCTGATGAACAGGTTATTTAATCCATTCTTGGATATGTTTGTGATAGTTTTTATAGATGACATTTTGGTATATTCAATATGAGAAGAGGATCACGCAGATCACTTGCGACACGTGTTACAGATACTTCGTGATCAATAGTTGTATCTCGAGTTTTCTAAATATAAATTTTGGCTAAAATCAGTAGCATTCTTAGGTCATATTATGTCTGATGAATGAATAAGGGTTGATTCACAAAAGATAGAGGCTGTGAAAGATTGGCCAGGACCAACAACACCTATGGAAGTTCAGAGCTTCCTAGGCTTGGCAGGTTATTATAGGATAATTCTTGAAGGTGTTCTTCTATTTTTGCACCTCTAACAAA
>JAOTQJ010117989.1:0-10740 GCA_025642045.1 Solanum sejunctum
TTTGGTAAAAATTTTGCAATGAAGAGATGAAAACTAACTTTATAATATGCAATATAATGAAGCATTATTATGCTATATAGAGTAAGCAATACAACTTTTAACTTATGAGTAATTCAATACAAAGAGTAAAATATTGTAATAAAGTAATAATATTAAGTACATTGATTGTCAATATTTTATTTTGTCTTTGTAAAAATTGGAATGAGCTTTATATCCTTGTTAATGCCTATACATGTCACATAATTAACTACTCTTCATTATTCTAATCAAGAATAATACGGAAAACAAAAGTTAATTATCTAGCGGCTTTTAAATTATAAGAAATAAAGAATTGTAGCTATTCAATTAGGTGATGGTTAAACTACCCAATTGATTTTTCCTTCTGTAATTTATTATAATTTAATAAAAAAAATTATTACAATTTAATGGTAATCTTTATGAAATCTTTTTTACAATTTTGTATAACTTGAATATTGAAGAAATAGTTCATGACTAACCTGTAAAAATGTCCTTCAATTTATAATGAATCTCTTGATAATTCAACTGTTCAACTTAAAAGTATTCCACTCTTTAAATAGTAATAGAATATATGCAAAAATTAAAAATTTAGAAATTGATATAACATAAATGAAAATTATGTTTTAGGGACTTAAGTATAATGAATTATGAAATTTACTATTTACTTTATTATTCTACAGATAATATGTATTATCGAAAATAATATACATTAATTAGCGACTTTTGAAATGTAAATAATTGATAAATAAAAAATGAGAAAAATAGACTTTCGAAATATAAAACCATTGATAAATAAAAATGAGAAAAATTAAAGCCAAACAGGAAAACAAAAATTTGATAGTTCATAAGAAGTGATGCCTAAATGTTTTCACCAAAAGAAATAAAACATAAAACAATATGATTAACTGATGTTGCAAAGTTAAGTTGACATGATAATATTTAAAAAAATTTATGTAAAAACAACAATAAAAAATCACATATACAAAGATGAAAAGACCAAAAAAGAAGAAGAAAACAAAAATCAATGCACATTGAGAAAGAAACAACCGACTTTATAATCATACAAAAAATTGTAAATATAAATGTCAACTGCCTCGTGCTATTTGCTATTTTAGAGTTGGCCCTCCCTGGACCAAAATTTTGTTATCATGTTACCCATATGATTAAGCTGATATCTTTCTTCAGCATCATCTTGTAATTGATTTTGTTGAGAAAAAATGAAAGTCTATTGCCTTTCCAAAAACTAAAAATAAAAAATGCACATAATTAAAAAAAAGAAAAAAACTCTTTTCAATTTCAACAATAAACAAATGCAAGAGAATATGGAAGATAAACAAATCTCTCAATTCTGAAAAAACTTACGGGGGGTTATCACTTAGGAGAAAATAATTATATATCAATGTGGTATTGAATTCGTAGAAAATAAACGGTTCTTTGTTAATAGTAATGACTTCTGGAATATTTTTTTAAACAGAAATTCGAATGAAGAGATTTTTTAAAAAAAGGATAAAATGATAATCTAACATTTACTTTAGCAGCTTGCAACTTTGAGTATAATATGATGATATGACGATATGATATGATGACATGATTATAACTAAAAATGGGAAGGTACTAGACTGTAAGTTGAATTGCCCTTTTATTCCTATGCCACTATATATTTATTCTTATGCCATTTTTTATTAAATATTTATTTTAATTAATTATAATAATTAGGTTTATTAGCTAGGCTTAATTATAATAATAATAATAATATGGGAGTTTGCTGATTTTGTTCCATATATAACGTATGCCTTTTCTCTTCTCCATCTGCACGTTTTCTTCCTCTTCTGGTGTTCCTCTTAATTCCTTGTGTAACAGTCTCTTCCACGTTATTGATGATGATTAATCTCTAAGTAACAGTAATTTCACCGTCTGTTCATATTATTCACTTAACTCTCTATATAATCTGATGAATAGCATGGGTTTGTCCCATCTTACTCCTTTCAGCGTCAACCAAGTACATTGCTGCCAGGTACTTTTGCTTATTAATTGCTCTGTTTTCTTTGTTATAAAGTTTGAAATTCTGAGGATAATGAGTCCGGTTGTTTTTCTGGTGTGCTTTTGAGTTGCTCTGTTTACTGATAATGTGCTTTTGTATTTGAAAAGAAAGTAGCAAACAGTGTCGATTAGGGATCACGTGGAAAGCCATATGTAGTTCTGTTTACAGAAGTTGTGTTGTTTTGCTGCTGTGCTTTTGAGTTGCTCTGTTTCCTGATGAATTGCTCTGTTTTCTGATGTGGTAGAAAGTACTCCATCAACAGAATCAACTGCTGCTTCTGGAGAGGAAGAGTAAGATAATTTCTATTTTCTTGGTCATATTTGATTTTCTATTAGTTGTTATACACCAACCAGTGAAAATAGTGTTCTGATCAATTATTAGAGGATCTTGCTTATTGTGTGTGGTCTCTATTAATGTTAGCATTTCCTTTTTCTGTATCACTTCTGCACAGGGTGGAAATATTCCATCAACAAAATCAATTGATTTAGTACCTGTGGCACCCAACCATGGATTAAAAGTCCTTGTCCTTTAACTCTTACCTCAAAATTCTGTCACCAGCCATTTCTTAAACTCTTCAGACATGTGTCTAACAGCCCAAATGAAGGGTCGTAGCCCCAGCTCTATCATCGTCAAAACGTGCAATAGGCTCCCCACACGGACAAAGAGTACAGACATACCGCGTCTGTTTCTTCTCTGGTGCTGCACCAACTGATTCACCAAGTGTTTGATAATCCCCTGATTCATCTTTCCCCACGACAACATCTGCCTTAATGTCCTTACCTGAACGCTCCATCAGCTTCCTATCCCTCGAACTCACCCAAGATCGCCATTTCTCTAAAACAGGCCTCAAAACATCCTCATTCTGAGTTGTTACAGACACGAGCATCGCCAATGCTACCTTAGCTCTCAAGACCAACTCATCTGATTATGGGATTTTGTTTATCTGTTTTTGTTAACAGAGTTTGATGAGGAGCAGCCATTTTTAGAAGTTCGCAAGTCTTGTGATGTGTTGCATGTTTTGAAACACTCACTATAAATACTTAGATTTTATATTCTCCCTCCGTCTATATTTACTTGTCTACTGTATTATTTTGGATGTTCAACAATACTTGTCAGTTCCAACATTGTTTTCTCTTTCAGCTTTGTCCTGTTTCTCTGTGTTGCAGAGTGGAACTACTCCATATCAGATTCAAACTTTTGAAATTCCTACCGACCTCTCAAATTATGCAAGCATAACAAAGAGAGGCAACACATCCCATGAAAAACAATCCTAGGGATGTTAAATTTTTCTAAACATACATTTCGATAAACCCTATTCTGTCTTGATATTGCAAATATTGGAATTTGCCAAGTCAACAATGGCCACCAACCATGGTAATATTTCAGCACACTATTGGAGAAAACATGGCACACCATTGATGACCACCATCTTCTCACCTACTCCTTGTTTTGTTGTATAAATAGAGGGCTTGAGGTGAGAACTAAACACATCAAGAACATTTGATAAGAGAAAGTGTGAGCTTGAGTGTTTTGTAAATCTTTCTCCAAAATAAAATCCATTGCTTCCTACCGTGGAGGTAGGCAAATTGCCGAACCATGTCAATCTTGTGTTTTCTGTGTCATTTGTTATTTCGTTTATCTCCGTGAATCATCTTGGGCACAACGATTGTTATCAAAGCTAGGACAGAGGCGTTTGTTGAGTTTATAAGTGACAGGCCGAATTTTGAGTTTTTTGGAGTTTTGCTCAAAACCCAATTCTGAGTGCACCATTAGATTCGTCTTGTCGAATGGAGTCCAACGCACCAAACGACGACTTAATCAGAGTTCAAACGAGCCCAGAAATCTCGGTCAAAGTTAGGTCAACTCTGTCGGGTTTATTATTCATCGTTTGAAGTTCGCCGGAGAAGAAGATCGGATCCACTGTTCATTGCCGGAATTTCGCTGGAAAAAATGATTGAATTTACTGGTCATTCCCGCAGTTGACCGAATTTGAATCCGTTTGACCGATCCGATCCAGCTCATTTTTCATTCGATTTCCGCAAAATTAGAGTGGTTTCCACCATTTTCGACCATTTCGGACGCAACTGTGCTCTTTTTTTCTGCTAATTCAGCTTGTAATTTATACCTATATCTTACTTGGAATTAATTTAGCACCATTTTTGGGCACTTTCACGCATCTTGTTTTTTGATTATAATGGCGGAAGAAATCTCAAAAGATACTGCAATCACAAGCACTTCTTGGCAAAGAAGCTCAATGTCTAATGCATTTAATGATGTCTCAAATGATTTGATGAATAATGAGGTACGGAAGAAGGATCTACAAGTCCACAGAGATCCTTCATCATTAGAAGCTCCGATAGTATGAGGGAGAACCTTTAACATAAAGGGTGGAAGATCTCGCTCAAAGTCAAGGGGGAAATCATCTGGAAGGCAAACTCTAGCAAAAAACAAATGTGCATATTGTCATCAGAAGGGCCATTGGAGGAAAGACTGTCCAAACAAGGATAAAAAGAAGGAGCCAAGTGTCAGTGTTGCTCGAGACGAGGATGAAGATCAACCATCCGCCTTCAGCGCATCGCCAGCAACATGTCGTTCTGATGAATGGATTCTTGATTCAGGATGTTCCTATCATATGTGTCCCAACAGGGACTGATTTTCAAACTTGCAGGAGTTTGACGGATTTTTTGTTTAATGGGCAACAACACCTGTAAAACAAAAGGAATTGGCTCAATCAAATTGAAGTTGCATGATGGAACAATCAGACTACTGGCAGAAGTACAGTATGTCCCGGGCCTGAAAAAGAATCTTATCTCTTTGGGATCTTTTGATGCTAAAGGATATTCGATCAAGATCGAAAATGGTATTCTTAAGGTAATTAATGGTTCTCTTGTTTCCTTGAGAGGTACTCGAAATGGGAATTTATATTTTCTGGATGGAAGCACCATTATTGGGAGTGCAACAATCTCCAAAAGCTCCAACGAGTTAGACAAATCCTAATTATGGCACATGCGCTTAGGGCATGTCAGTGAAAAATCTCTGCAAGGTTTAATCAACCAGGGTCTGCTAAAAGGAGCTTAGACAGGAAAGATTGATTTCTGCGAACATTGTATATTAGGGAAACAAACCCGAGTGACGCTCGGAAATGCTATTCATAACACATGAGGAATTCTTCATTATGTCCACTCTGACGTATGGGGACCATCTAAAAATGCAACTCTGGCAGGTAAACGCTATTTTGTTACTCTCATAGATGATTACTCTAGAAGAGCTTGGGTTTACACAATGCATAGAAAAGATGAAGTCCTAGAGATTTTCCTTAATTAAAAAAGATGGTGGAGAATCAAACCGGTAGGAAAATCAAGAAATTCTGATCAGACAATGGTGGAGAGTACACTTCCAATCTATTTCTGAAAATCTATCAGGAAGAAGGGATAGTCAGACACTTCACCATTCCAGGAAATCCTCAACAAAATGGAGTAGCAGAGCGTATGAACCAAACACTCGTAGACAAAGTTCGATGCATGCTATCTCAAGATGGTTTGGGAAAGGCATTTTGGGGAGAAGCTGTGAATTATGCTTCTCAGATTACCAACCGACTACCTACTGCTGCAAATGGTGGTAAAGCACTGCTAGAGGTATGGTTTGATAAACCTGTTACTGACTATTACCGGTTACGTATATTTGGTTGTCCTGCATATTATCATGTAACAGAGTCAAAATTGGATCCTAGAGCCCAGAAAACCATATTTTTGGGCCTCAGTACTAGCATAAAGGCGTATAGACTCTGGTGTCATAAGTCGAAGAAGATTGTCCTGAGTCGAGATGTTACATTTGATGAATCTCGAATGCTGAAACAAACATCTCCAAAAAAGTCATGTGAGGAATCTAGTTCACAACAATAGGTGGAGCTAGAGATCACACCAAAGCCTGTTCCTTCAGTCATTCATCCTGAAGACGTTGCCGATGACTAAGAAGAAATATTAGCTGAGGTGGAGCCCTCATTACCAGTTCCAGAGGAGAATCAGCCAGAAGAATCGATTGCTACTAGTAGAGCACGCAAAGAGATTCGTAAACCAGACTGATACACAGATATGGTAGCATATGCTTGTCCAGCAGTCGATGATGATGTTCCATACACCTACAAAGAAGCCGCGCACAGTATAGACAATGATAACTGGACTACAGCAATGGAAAATGAAGTAAAGTCTCTTCACCAGAATCAGACTTGGAAGTTGGTCGAACTTCCAAAAGGAAAGAAAGCTATAGGCTTCAAGTGGGTCTATGACAAGAAAGAAGGTTCTCCTGGCAAAGACAACATCTGATTTAAATCCAGACTTGTAGCAAAAGGCTATTCTCAGAAAGAAGGAGTAGATTACAATGAGGTATTTTCACCGGTTGTTAAACATTCATCTATTCATATATTATTGGCTTTGGTTGCACAATTTGATCTTGAGTTAGCTCAACTTGAGGTTAAGACTGCATTTCTCCATGGCACTTTCAATGAGGAGATCTACATGACTCAACCTGAAGGGTTAAAAGATCGAGAAAAGGAGAACTTGGTTTGTAAATGGAACAAATCCTTGTATGGTCTGAAGCAGTCACCGCAGCAGTGGCACATAAGATTCGACAGCTTCATAAAGAAACATAAGTACACTCGTAGCCAATATGATCATTGTGTGTACTACCGTAAACTTCATGATGGTATGTTTGTCTATTTGCTCTTATATGTCGATGATATGTTAATTGCATCTAAGAGCAAGGCGGAGATAGACAAATTAAAGGCTCAATTAAGCTCAAGATTTGAAATGAAGGATCTTGGAGAAGCCAAGAAAATTCTTGGAATGGATATTACCCGGGATAGAGTGAAAGGCACAATTTGTTTAACACAAACTCCGTATTTGAAGAGAGTTCTTCAAACATTCGGCATTGATGGCAACATCAAACCTGTAAATACACCATTGGCATTGCATTTTAAATTAAGTGCTTTATTATCTCCAAGTACAAATGACGAGAAGAAGCAAATGGAGAATGTTCCATATGCAAATGCAGTTGGTGCCTTAATGTATGCAATGGTGTGTACCCGACCTGACATTTCACATGCTGTAAGTATGATAAGTCATTATATGCATAATCCAGGGAAAGGCCATTGGCAAGAAGTGAAATGGATTCTACGTTACATTCATGGTACCATGGATATTGGTTTGAAATTTGAGAACGACAAAACAATAGGCGAACATATCGTTGGATATGTCGATTTAGACTATGCTGGAGATCTTGATAAGCGGTGATCTACTACTAGTTATGTGTTCACTATGGCAGGAGGACCAGTAAGTTGGAGATCAACATTATAGTCAACCGTAGCTTTGTCTACTACAGAGGCAGAATACATGGCTGTAACTGAAGCTTTTAAAGAAGCAATTTGTCTTCACTGACTGATTAGAGACTTGGGAGTTGTTTAAGAGAACGTGAGAGTTTTTTGTGACAGCCAAAGTGCCATCTATTTGGCAAAGAACCAAGTTCATCATGGTCGTACCAAGCATATTTATGTTAGATTCCACTTTGTTCGAGAAATAGTAGATGAAGGAAGCATTCTACTACAAAAGATCAGAACCGCGGATAATCCTGCAAACATGCTTACAAAAGTGGTTACAGGGATCAAGTTCCAACATTGTTTGGACGTGATCAATATCTCTTGAGGCCGTAGCGCCTAAGGGCGTATTGGAAGCAACGCTGATTAATTTGCCAAGGTGGAGATTATTGGAATTTGGCAAGTCAACAATGGCCACCAACCATGGTAATATTTTAACACACCATTGGAGAAAACATGGCACATCATTGATGACCACCATCTTCTCACCTACCCCTTGTTTTGTTGTATAAATAGAGGGCTTGAGGTGAGAACTAAAGACATCAAGAACATCTGAGTTTTGTAAGAGAGAGTGTGAGCTTGAATGTTCTGTAAACCTTTTTCCCGAATAAAATTCGTTGCTTCCTCCCTTGGACGTAGGCAAATTGCCGAACCACATCAATCTTGTATTTTTTGTGTCATTTGTTATTTCGTTGATCTTCGTGAATCATCTTGGGCACAACAGCTAAAACGCCTATCTATTCCTCTCATTACAGTATAGTTGTCTCTCAACGTCTTTAACATTGGAAATATTACAATTGATCAATGTAAGAATTGATCTTGTCGGTTTCTTTTAATTGGTTTCTTGCTTTCGGGACGTTAAAGTTGGTAACAATCTTCCACTTTGTACTAACATTCTTTATGTTAATGTGCTATTTAGACTATTTGAAGTTAAAGCTGGTTGCTTCTTAAATGAAAACTCAAGAATTAGTATATGTTTGGAGCATATCATAATTCATGTATGATGTAAAAGGTGCGAACTCGATACAAATAAATCACTTATACATCACAAATATATTGTGTTAGTTCATCTTAGCTACCATAGGAACTCGATGACTAGCATAGAAGACTTATAGAATCGATGCTTACCAGTTAGTAAGCTAAGGAAATATGCAACAAAATTGGTTATCAAAGTGTTAGTGATTTGACGAGGCTTAACAAAAGAGTACAAAAATGCAAACGGCGAGGGTATTCGCTGGCAATTAATATTCGTTGATGAAGAAGTAACTCTATTGTAATAATGTATTATACTCATTAGTTAATATGATGCCTTATTTTGAGACTCTTATAATTATACATCCTCCCACAGGGAACCAAAATACAAACAACTCGTTTCAACCAAGATGTTCATACATGGAACAAATATTTTGAAATGAGTCAAAACTACTACATCATAAATGGAAAGTTAAATGGTACTAAACCAAACTACTTATCAGTGCATAAGGACATTGAGTTAGCATTCACCAACAACACAGAGGTCGTAGAGGACATAACACAATTTAAGAGTCAACAATTCTCAAATGGTTTTATCACCTTTGATGAAGCCGAAAAGATCAGTCATGAGACTTTCTTTGGTACACTCCTATAAATGTTTGTTATATCTTACACATATACAATTAATTTATATTTAATAATATATATTCTCTATAGATGTGGTCTGCATTTTAATTAAAGTTAAGGCACTAAATAGAGAAGGACAAAGCATAAGGCAAGAAGTAATCGTTACAGACGAAATGTAAGTTTACAAACCATCCTTGGAATATACTATTGCACATGAAAAAATTCAAAGCATAATGCTAATCAGTTTTACATATATAGGTATGATCGGAAAATCATGACTTTGTGGGGAGACTTTGCTGAAATAGATGGGCATTTACTAGAGACTCTTGAATGTGACAAACTAGTGCTTGCCTTTTGTGATGTCAAATGCTCTGTTTGTCAAGGTATACATTCCATAAAACTAGATAATTCAATATTATTTGAGAGTATATAAAGATATGATTGAGTTTATTACTCTTTCTACACTAGGAGATTATGTACTTTCCACGACTCTGATTAGTAGTTTGATAATCAAACCAGCGTTTGAAAAGGTCAATGATCTCCAACAATGGTAACAACTCATCTTACCTTGCACTTACTAATAGCCTACTCCAATGGTAGATATCAGATGTATTTCTTAATTTTATAATTTCTAAATTACAGGCATCAGAACATGAAGGCACAGAATATTGACATAACTTTAGTGCCAAGCAAACAAATGCAAAAAGCCCGCCAAGTGAAAATAAGTGATATTTTGAGTAGATCACTTGCCATGATGAAGGTACTTACCTCAGCATAGTAAACATATCAATAACTACTCAATTTTAGACGTTATAACATATTAAATTGATTGAGAGAATTTGCCTAAAGGACATGTACTATAAGTTTAATACTACGGTTACGGCGATTGTCAATAAGAATGACCCATGCTTTCATGCTTGCAAGAAATGCTACAGGAAAGTAAATGTCCAAACAAGTACAGGAACTTGTGCCTACTCTAGGGTTGAAGATATTGGTTATGAGAAGAGGTACAGTACACAAAGCACACAATATTACGTAATACACCAAAGATATAACAAGCTAACCATAAAATCAATGAAGATGCTTTACTTATATGTAACAAATAAATGAAGAATTATTAATTAAATGTTCTAATGTATCTTAGATATCTGTTAAAGATCAAAGTCACTGCTGAGAACCAACATTTAACGGTTACATTATCTGAGGCAGCACAATTTTTTTTGGGCTGCAATGTGAAAGAGTATATTCGGTCTACATCTAAAAAGGTAAAACTCTTTATAAATAAAATATCACTTAATATAAATAACGTTATCCTTTTTTAAATTAAATACTAACAAATAAGGTTGTTTGATTTAACAGAAAGAAAGATCGCAATGCTATCACCTGTTCATATTAAATAAGGACAAGAAATTCGGTATTGTTGTAAAGATTGATTGGCACTTTGCAAATGTTGAGTCAAGCATGTATCAAATAGCTGTGGAGATACATGAGGTTGAAAAGAAATTGGCTACAGATGAAAGCAAGGTTGAAACATCAAACACCAAAAGAAGAAACCACAGGACCAAAAAAGCCAAAGATAAAAAGCATACAACAACATCAAAGCAGTGAAAAGATCCAAGTGATGTCTACGAACACACATGATGTTCACCAAAAATGCACCAATGTTGAAACTCAGATTCAATCCCCAATAATAAAACAGAGAAGCAAAAGGAGC
>JAOTQJ010118000.1:0-10740 GCA_025642045.1 Solanum sejunctum
ATTTTGGAACAATCGAACCCATAGTTTTCCAAACTATTTAACTCTCGGTCAAACGAACACCATTCATGGATTCTAAGCACTCAAAAGTTAAGGATGAAGTTAATTTAGCATAAGAGTGGCAAGGAATGAACATAGATCCCATTTATGCTTTTCGTCGAAAGTTACGGGCATTTGCGCCCTCCAATAAAACACATTCTCTCAACATGCTAAACCATTTCACACTTTTACAACTTGCGGGCTCTACATACCCAAGAGCCAAAATATAAATATAATTTTTATAACAGTACCAAGGAGTGAACATAGGATATATTTGGACCCAAATTGTGAAGGAAAAGGAATTTTTCAAACATAAGACGTTGACCAAACTTAACTAATTCATGCCAAGAGATAGAAATCTTTACATACATCGATTCCTTCCTCCAACTAACTCCAATGCAAGACCAATCCAATTTATGCTTCTGGATATCCCACATCTACATGAATCACAATAACGCCGACGATTAATAACCATATCAGATCTTAAATCCTAACTTTTTGTTCTAAATTTTATAAAAATTTTGGCAGCATCTCCCCTTATAATACGCCACCCCGAGAATTCCACTCTACTCAAATAACCAATCAACAACAACAACAACAGCAACAACAACAACCTACAACATCAACAAACTATCTCCAATGCCATCACAACGTCAAAAAAAAATCACAAAATGCTATTATGACATACTTAGTAAAACAGGGCAGCACACATATAAATATACATCTACCATATTCAAGCCTTCCTATATACTCCAAGGACTATAATAACTCACTCCAATGCCCAACGCAAACCCCCAAACGTTAAAACATAACATTATACCTCCAATGGGGCTCCAATTTAAGCTAACCCTTATGTATACATTCACATAGTTTCCCCACAGTTCTTTCACCCCACGTGAACTATTTTCATGACAAATAAACACAAACACATAACTATAAATCAATTTATTTTCATATGCAAGCTTGTCCCCATTTCAAACCCCAAACTCTAAATTCACAATTCAAACTAACAATCAACCCACTTTTCATGTTTTAACTTCAATTTAACACACCCCCAACACACCCACAAGCTTTAATTTACATAATTGAAGCTAGAAATTAACATACCTTTCAAGCCCCTTACTAGACCCAAATCTTCATATCCATCGAACCAAGCACTTCCTTGACCAACTAACACCACAACTCCACTTAGAAGATTGAATATACCAAACATGAAGCATCAAATAATCGAAAGATCGAAAAAAAGAATTTTTTTTGGCTCACTGTAGCAAGCCGAGAGCTTGCTTTCCTTGTTGCTCTCAAAATTGTCTAAGTGTTGAATATCTTGCACAAAAGTATGTACAAACACACACACACACACACACACACATATATATATATATAGGCACTCAAGTTCCACTTGGACCAATCAAAAAATGCCACACACATGACCCCACTCAAAATTTTAAATCTTAAAGACCACCCTTTAAATTAAATTTACATATCATCCCAAACTTTACCAAATTGAATCAATTAAGGACTTATGGGTTCTAACTTACGGGTTCTAATAAATTGATTAAGTTTTGATTGATTCCCATATCCCCTAGCCTTACTCCCTTGCTTGACCAATCCTTACATAATTGTTTGTAGGAGTAATGTTAGATTAATTTCCTCTCAATTTAGTTAGAACCCTTGCTTGGTACTCGTCTGTCGAGTCAACATCTAGTAGCCATATGTCCTTGCTCCGCTTATTCGTCGACATATTGTTCCCTGCGGGATTTGGCCCCGACCTCTAAAGTTGGGTAATATGATAAAGACAACCGTCCCTTCTGCCTTTGTGTATACGGGTTGAGTGACATCAAAAATGGTGTCATTTCTGGGGAATGATAGGCATATTCAGTTGATTTAGGATGTAGTCTACCCTTTTTTATTTGATTAGTGAGTACTTTTTTTATTTTCTTTACTTTTCTTTTTGTTGTATGGCTAATTGTGATGAATGCTTGATTGAGGAATGTAAGCCCTTCGTGGTGAACAAAATGGGGTTGAGGAAGTGAGTAGAGATGAGAGTGTTGCGATTCAAGATTTGGTGAGCAAATGTTGAATCTTAGACTTGCGCAAGAAGTGGCCCAAAGGCACCAATTGCTCAACACGAGAGATGATCTCAAGAGCTCTCTTATTGCTACAGGTTATAAGTTGGACCGATTTGAATGGGAAATTGATGTTTTGGAGGTCAACTTGAGACTAAGCAATGACGTGAGTGACGTCCCCAACTCAAAGGTGGCCAACTATGAGTTGGAGTCTCAAATAGGAGGAGCAGAGCTTAAGATGGAAGAGATATGGCGCCTATGCATTTCTTCAAGCCAAATAATCGTCTAAGAAGTCAAAATTGAGGAAATGATACTAAAGTTGCAAGAGAAAGCCATGGACATCCTAAATGGCAACTTTGGTTCATTTGAAGTTTGGAGTTTTGTTTACTTGGAGGCCACAAGGTGTAGGGCGCAATGTGAAGAAGACCTCTTGACATTCCCATGTCCAGCCAAGGCACCTAAGAGAAAAGTTGATAACAAATTGGGTAGACAATTCAAGTCCACAAAACGGAGGGACGGTGGAAAATGTTGATGGTCTCTTATCACCCTCCTCATGAGCTCAACATGGTTGATCATCTTGAAAATAGGGAAGAGATTCATTGCCTCAAAGTGGAAACACAAAGGAGTAGTGAACCAATTTTTGTTCATATTTTAATAATTCTTGCATTTTAAATTTTTAGAGCAGCTTCTTAATTTTTATTTTTGATTTTTGATTAACCATCGCAATTTCAAGTCTTTGGTAGTGGCGTTGTCCAGGTTTGAAGTCTCCAGATGAATTGAGTTGAAGAAATGGGTTGAAATACCATCAAAAATGGCAATAAAGCATTCGAAAGAATTCGTGGAGTCAATGTTAATTCATGCATAAATAAATTCACAATCATGAAATAAAGCATAATCTATGAAATTCAAGATTGTCAAAATTCTTAATTCTTACTTTGAAGATTCATAGAAAAAGATGGTAACTATTAGAGTTTCATGGATGAAAAGAACCCATAAATAAATACCCACATACACTCCCGACTTGCTCTTCTTGTTACATTGTTTTAAGTACTCAAATTAGGGTGTCTAATGGTACATTAGATGTAAGTAGAGACACATCATTTTCCTTTTTAATGTTTTCTTTATTCCGTGAATAAATATAAAATTTTTGTTATATTCTCTAGAGTTTGTAGTTGCATTTTTCTGCAATTTTACTTTCCAACATGTAAATAGATTACAAATGATTTTAGTATGTTCCTTTGTATTTTCGTCTGTTTCTTCAAATATATCTCTCAACAATTTCTTATTGTATTTAGCGGTATGAGCCCTGATGAATTTATGTTGTTCTAATAATTAGGATATTCCAGGCTACATGTGCCTCAATGTTGTTTCAAAAAATAAATTTTCAATGTTGATTTACTTTGTTCTTCATCAACTTGCATGTATTAGTTTTTTGTATGTGATTTTGGAGGTATGATTGATTTGGTTTTTTTCTACTATCTTAGAAAGAACATGTATGCTTGTTGTCTATCTAATTTCACCTGAGGGTATTTTAGTCTTATTACTCAAGCTCTCTACGTTCCATCTTGCTGCTCTTTTCAATGTGAGGCAGGGCTTTCTTTCTGTCCATGTGCTATGTTGCTACTCTTTTCAATGTGAGGTTGCTTTCTTTCCTCTTCTTGGAGAGTGTAAGGGTGAACTCCAGCTCTTTCTTTCCATTTCAAAGTTCTTAATTCAAAATTTGAAAACTCACCTAGGTAATATGTAGTCAAACTTCCCAAATTGATAGTGTCATATCCGTAGTGAGGGATTTACTGAGCTGCTCATAAGCTCTGATGTTCCTTTTTTTCCTTTAATTTCTCTCATCTTACTGAAAACTTTGGTGTGATTGTTCTTAAATTTGAGGACTTTTGTGAATAAGGGGGATCGATATTTATCGTGTTTTAAGTTTTGTTTGATTGTTGTAAATGTGATCTTAGCTTTATTTTCATGTTTTTTTTAAATTTTGATTTATTGGGTTCGCAGAGATGGACCCTAGAAAAATTATGCTATTCTGTTATTGCTATTGCAATACCTGCTTCAGTGGTTTGAAGCCACACCATCATCACTGAGCAATGTCTGCCTTGGGTTGTTTACCAAGGGTTTTATTGGAATTTTCAGATGTACTTGTTGATTCGTATTATTTTTGCTAGCCTTAACAGATTTATACATTACATCTCTTAACGTAAGTATGGTCAAAAACGACTTCAATCAAAAGAGAATCCCATAATCTTTGAATTTCCAATCTTGTTGTCGTTGTTGGTGCTATACTTTAATACTTGGTGTATTCTTTTTACTTGAGGATGTTTATCAAAAATTAATTTACTCATCTGTTTCCAACTCTGAAGTTTTTTTATTTCAAGAAACAACCAATCTTCTATATGACTATATGAGACAGAAAAGAATTGGTATATCATCTTGATCAACCTATCATAATTCACAAACTTGAAATCTCCCTTTGACTCCTCACATCGTCATTTTTCCCTTAGCTCTCAAGGTCCTCTCTCTCTAAATTTGTGAAACAGTTTCCTCTACTAGGCTATAAGCACATACCTCCACATGGTTAAGGAATCACCATCCCCTAGAGTATGCATCTTAAACCATTCTGTTAATCTATAGTCACATACATATAACTATCCACTCAAACTCCTTTCAACCATAGCATTCTTAGCTTCCTCCTATCTCCATGGAACCCTCTCTCTCACTATTTGTTTCTCTTAATGGCGTAAATAATCACTTCCCACACCTCTTACAATCTAACCTCTTCTTTTACCTGCTAACGCTCAACTTCTGTTCTATCCTAAACTCATCATTCGTATAAGACTTAGACTATTAAGGAAAACTCCTCATCACCAATCCACAAACCCCAATTAACTTAGTTGCTCAGGATGACACAAAATGCCTACCTCAACTCACTTTCCCCTTGGACTCAAGGATATTGTCTAGACTCCTATAACAACCATAATTTAGAGCTTCACACATCCTTACACAATCATGAATACCCATCTCAAGTCTTTTTTTATCTATTGAGCTACCCTCGTTTCACTAGCCTCACCTAAGGGGCACTTGTACCCTACCCCTAGCATCACTCTCCTTACAATTTAGCATCTTCATATATTAGGACAAGTCTCTTAAAGAAAAATCTCCAACTAAGACTACCACTCTCGTGATACTATCTCCTCTTCCATACTACTCCTCAAAATCAAGCTTAGGGTCTATTACTAACCTGCATGTCTACTACACACCTCCTTAATGCTAACTTGCAATTTCAAGATAAATATTTAGGGAACATAATCTTTCTAAAATCCCATAGCAAGGAATTAATCATCACATCCCCTCTTCATAACTCATGTACTACTCAACCTTTCACTATACCTCCTCATCTAGCTAAACTTATAGCTCCATAGATCTTATGAACTCTCCCATACAATCATGAGCTTAACTTAGATCTATTCCATCATATTGAAAGCACTATTTCCCTCTATTCAAGATCTACAATTCACCCTCAATAGTATGAATACTACAACACATCAACATGCTCTTCCTTTCAGTTTGAACATGCTCTATCACATTCTGATACTACCTCTCTCCCTCTTTATACCTCATATCATCATGGCAATAATAGAGTACTTATCACCTTTCCATCAATCCTACGGCCATCGACTCCTTCCTTCACCAGTTACCTAACTGGCTACCTATCTCTAACTAGAAAACTCAATCAGTCATCACTCTTCCTATCTCGTCCCTTTCCTTCTATCATCATCTTTCTAACTCTTGAATGATTAAATTCTACTTAGGGCTTATAAGACCTAACATCTCACTCTTAGGTATTAGCACTAAACTCTTTGGAGGCATAAGTTTCTCTCTCTCAGGTGTAACAGCGGGAGCAACATTCAAGTAGAAGGATCTGGTGTACATCTATAGATAACTCAAGTGAGTGATTCATATGAGAAGTAGTGCACTCCTTCTAGTCAATCAACTTAGCACACTAGTTAGCCTCTCTCAAACTTAGTGCAATCTCTCTATCACTTGGGTTACTTATTATGGGGATCTCGTCGCTATGAGTTTGAACATCACCATCTCTATCACCTCATGAATGAGGCATAGTCAAAAGGTTTAGAGCATCGTATGAATCATCATAGACTTTTTAGTAAATAGTTCTATCCCCATGATTCAGAATTTGAAGGAAGAGAAATGTTTCCTAGTATCGCATAGCCTCCCTATTATGGATGTAGTGAGATTCACACCAATAATAAGGCCTCTACTAGACATGGCTTCATAGACTCCCTAGGATACCTGAAATCATGCTCTAATACCAAGTTGGTCACGCCCCCAGAGGGTACCCTAGACATAACCGACACTCAGAGACTATTGCTAGTCCCCAAGTGAACCACTTGGCCTAATCACATTCATTCATCTGGGCATTCTACTATCAGCAAAAGACATAAAGGATAAAGAGGGAACATCATCATCAGTTCTCAATTTTATATATATTATAAAAAGAGGCTAGTAGGAAGAACTAGATCATAGTCTTACATCAACAATCGACTCTAGTCTATGAAGCCTTTATCACTATCAAGTGGTGCTAACGACAAACTCATGGCTACCTCAATCAAAATAAAGCTAATCAATCTAACTCTAAGGTAATATAAAAATAAACATAAAGTATTCCTCCGAAGTAAGGGAGGCTCACACAAATCAGCTGAAAAATCTTCAATCCTCAATGATGCGCCTATTGAAGATCTCTAAATCATGTATTTACACTATGAAATGATGCAGTCCCAGAAGGGGACGTCAGTACGTGGAATATACTGGTATGTA
Organism: Solanum sejunctum; assembly: GCA_025642045.1. Lineage (NCBI taxonomy): Eukaryota > Viridiplantae > Streptophyta > Magnoliopsida > Solanales > Solanaceae > Solanum > Solanum sejunctum. The sequence goes on from JAOTQJ010118000.1 coordinate 6,942, forward strand.
AAATTGCTAAGTGAAACCAGAAATTTGTAGAATAATATAACAACCACAATTAACTCAATATAGAAAGCAATCAACATGCCAAATGTCTATCTAAAGAAAGAATAAAGAATAGACAAATGACCCATCACATCCATCATACTATATCATTACCTCAACATTAGAGTACTATCAAGAAGGAATCCTAAATAGGAGTTTCTACAACTGACAATCAACCCCTACGAGCCAGAAGTGACACAATGAAGAAATGTCGTTGGCACATCCTCCAGTACCTTGCCGGGGTAAAGGACAAGTCTATCAGGGATCCCCAAAAAGTCTGTCAATTCCTTTGCGGGATAAAGGAAACATCCGCTTTCACAGTCCGATTCTCTCCTAGCTGGCCACGTAGTTAATGAGTTCGAATGACACTCACTCTTACCTATATCGGTGCTAATACTCCTCGCATGACTCAAGAAAGCTCATAGTCTGTCAAGGCTATGCTATTACATAGCCAACTCCCCCTCTCAAGTGGGGTCATCATCTCATCCATCATTCTAGCAACTCAAGGAGTAAAACTAATCTTCAACCTATGGTTCAATCCTTGTTTATTACAATTAGCCCTAATCCCATCTACTTCAGTCATTAATATATTTCTCTTAGGACTTAGAACTATCATTAGGGAGCAATTGAATAGACCCATTGTTGGAGGTTATTTATGGAGACTCAAGAGACCATCAAGTTCTAACAAGCTATCATCATTCTCACATTCTCAAATCACCATCTCTGTCGACATTCTCAATTAAGGCTCTAAACTCAATTCCTATCTTGGTTCATGCAAATTCTCAATAAATAATAAGCAAGGTTATGCAGTATCTCATGAAAATATTCAATTCAAGAAAACAAGTTTTTTGATGATCATCAACGTATATAAAAATACATAAAATAAATATAATTTCTCAAGAAGATAATCAAAAATCATGCATCTAGACTCAAGAGCTTTCGATTCCCATCTAAGACCATCTATGGGACACATGGGAGAACAATGCCATGCTTTAGTTTAGTCTTACATAACTGGGGTTTGAAGAATCCTCAGTTTTTATGCACGAATTGGCTCTGGACTCAAAATCCTCCTTTCTTGTTCTTCTTCTTCTGCTTCTCTCAGAATGTAGTTAGACCTAAGAAAACAAAGGGGTTATAAAACCCTGTCGAATGAATCTAAGCTTATATACTCGTTTTGAGACTTAAGAATTTATTAGGAAGGACAAAAATGCCCTTTCCTGAAGTTAAAAACAAAAATCACATTTTTGGGACACTGGTGTGCGATGCACACCAGATATTTTTGGTGACTTTTTGCGAATCAGTTTCTCGTCAAAGAAAAATTGAAAAATTCTAAGTGTGGTTCTGCGTCCCAAGCGCATCGCAAACTGGATGCGAAAACCTCATTGTTTTGGCTTTTTTTGAATAAAATAATGTGCGTTATTCCACGTTAAAGTCAAGCCAAGATCATTTTCTAACTCGATTATCCACGCTGATCGCAAATCTGGTATCGAATTTTCCATCAGAGCATTAGATGACGCGTTATGTGCATGATACATTTTTGGGGTGTTTAGGTAAATTTTCATGGGGTGTTACAGCCAAGTAGTAGCAAAGAAGATTATGACTTCCTTACTCTCTAAATACAAAGCACTTGTACATTTCTCTACAAACAAGTTTTATCTCTTTTCCCTCTATAAATCTCTTGGAAATGGAGGGAACAAAATTGGGAGCATGTTGCTCAAATACTTCAAAAATGTCATGCGTGGATTGGATCCTCCAACATTTTTGTTCAATTCGAGCAATATTGCTCGAGTCACAAAATCATCAAGAATAGTAGAATACTACATTCATTAGGCCTCAACTAGGAAATAACATTAAACTTATTAGAAAAAGAGACTCTTTAAAATATACCTAGGTATAAGATATATTGATTGATGGGTTGTACAATAGAATCTTTTTTTACCCTAATTTCTTGGAAAGAGTTGGTTGCAATCAGAGCGAAGTAAAACACAAAATCGTTGATTTTCATTTGGCATTGACAATAAAGCAAGTAATTAAGCATGGATTACTGCACTCTATAAAGGTGAGGAATAAATGTCACTTTCTTAATTACATAAATAAATAAATAAATATTCCAATTTAAATCTAAATCCATTACACTTTTTGTTGTAAATAGTACAATCACAACTACAAACAGACGATTACTAATCATATCTATAATATCTATATCTATGTGTGTATAATAGTGTATGTATATTTTGAAATAATCATATATAATTAAAAGTGGAAAAATGTTAAGCTCAAAGTTAGATTATCCTTTTGTCCCTATGCTATTACTTATTTACCCTTATGTTATTACTTATTAAATATTAATTTAGTTAATCATAATAATTAGGTTTAGCTACGCCAGTTCCTTTTCCTACTACGTTCTCTTCTTTTTCTGCTTACTGCAGGTGATGGTCCTTCTTAATTAATATCACCTATTAATTCTTCAATGGTTAGCCTGTTCAATTCCCTTCTTGCTCTTAGCGTAACAGTCCTATTAAGTTTTGCTTCATCATTATCATATATCTACTATGTTGATGAACATGAAAAATTTCCTTTGTAACAGTCATCTCCCAATATTTTCAAATTCTTCAGTGATATCTCAACATAAATCTGATGAACAACATAACTTTGTCCCATGAATATATTACTCCTTTGTGCCTCAACCAAATTCATCGTTGCCAGGTGTTTTGCTTTCTTCCCTTTATCTTAAGTTACTCGGTTTTTCTTGTTTATTTTTGTGCGCAAATTGGTTATACTTCTTCCAGTTTATTATGACCAAAAACTAGCCCAAAGACGTATAAAGAATCCTCTCAGTTTGCAGTATAATCTCCCTAGAGATGATCTCAATTGTTTTCCCAACTGTTTACTATACGTTTGTGTTGGTAGCTCAACTATTTTCTCAATTGTTTACTGTAAGTTTGTGTTGTCATTACTTTTATTTTGTACACATGAAGATTGCTCTCATATAATCTCCATAGAGATGATCTCAATTGTTTTCTCAATTGTTTACAGTAAGTTTGCGTTGGTATATTAATTGTTTTTCCAATTGTTTACAGTAACTTTGTGTTTACAGTAAGTATGTGTTGAAATCTCAATTGTTTTCCCAATTGTTTGCAATAAGTTTGTGTTGGTAGTGGAGGGCAGTTGCATCATTATGATGGTCAAGGACAAAATACTAAACTGGGAGTCGTCATGTACTAGAAATTAGGAATTTTAGCAATATTTTAGGGAATGAAATTGAAGAAATACAAGAGGATCAGGAGCAGGGGACTAATTATGTTCCAGCAAGTGAGTTGTTTGAGATTGATAAGAGAGGAGGATTAGGCATAATTAAAAAACGTCATGAAGTTGAAGGTAGCTTATATTCTTTTGATTTCCATTACAATGGGAGTGATGCTGTTTATGTTACTACTGGGAATAGCAGTTGTGGTAATAAAATTAGTAAGGAGTCAAGTGTGGATGCTCTTCTTCGGACTCTCAAACATGTTATCTTGGATCCCTCTTCTATATTGTTTTCCTTATTCATATCTATTGTCACGATCCAACCCAAGGGCCGTGATTGGTGCCGATAGGGCACCCAGACATACACTATACCGAATTTCCATTCACAACAGCTAAGGAAGTTTTCAAAATTTCGATAGAGTTTCCTCTGTTTTTCTGACTAGCCTCACCTGCAAATAGCGAACCCAACAGTACCAAACATCACTATATGATCATATACATATATGCGGGCCGACAA
>JAOTQJ010118011.1:0-10740 GCA_025642045.1 Solanum sejunctum
TGTTTGTATACCTGTTCTTATGACTATATCTGGTACTGTTGGGTTTGCTGTTTGCAGGTGGGTTAGTCAATAAAACAGAGAAAACTCTGTCGAAATTTTTGTGAAATTCCTTAGCTCTCGTAAGTAAAGATTCAGTGTAAGTGATTGTCACGGTGCCCTATCGGCACCATTCGCGGCCCTTGGGTTAGGTCGTGACATTAGGAGCTGTAGGGTTGTTTTGTGGACAACTCTAGTGAGGAGCTGTTTTCTGAAGTTCACTCTATAAACATACAGATGAGCCATAGAGAGGTTTATGAGTCGTAGAAGATGGTTCATGCCCTGAGGATGAAAGACTTAGAATTTCAAGAATTTCATTAGACGAAACCCCCTTTATGGGTTGTAAACTACTTTATGAGTCATAAAGGGGTGTCATAGAGTAGAAATCCCAATTTCTAGTAGCTGAGTACGAGACCCTGATTACTTGTTGTGGAATGCAATACGGCACGTAAGACACCTTTCTCATGGCATGCCGACCAGTTTTCCTATTTTATTTAGGACTTGAATTTTAATTATTATAAATAGATTTTTTATTTTATTTTTTATAAGTGTTTCTCCTAATACTCAGAAAACTCAATATTTTGATAGAGAAAATTGTAAGATCATATTGGAGAGTCTTTGAGAACAATAGTGTTTGAATTTTACCTTGAAGCTTGTGATTCTTATAGAAGTTAGATTTTGCTTGTTGTTAAATCTATTGTTTGAGTATTTAATTAGGTCCTTTCAATTCATAAGTCTTACAGCTGCACATAGCATCAGTAGCTAAATCCAAAAGTAGGATTGCGGGAATCATGAACAAATAACAAAGTAAAATCAGATAATTCATGATTCTTGAAAAGTGTAGATACATGTGTTAATTAATTCTTTTTGTTTTGCATGTTTTCTAGTGGTGGCCAATATTAGAAATCACCTAGTGTTACTGAATGGACCAAGGTAGTAATGAATAGAAAAAAAATTAATTAACAGTATTCGATTGATGTGTTGTCATCCAATCAACTAGATTGAGCTAATGGGAGGTTATAATAGGACTAATTGGTAATGGTTAGTAATGAACACTATGGAGATGAACCAAGTTGCATTGTAAAATTCGCCTCTCACCTTTGAGCAAAGGTCTTGGTGAACATAAATTACTGTCCTGCATGCTATACACTAGAAACAAATTAGGTTATCTGCTGATACTGAGTTGGGGAATCATGGGGAACACAATACCCTAATTTCTCTCCATTATTTGACTTTTCTCTTGTTATAGTTAGTTTAGTTATATTTCCTTATATTTCCCGTTGATTAATTCAAAGCCCCTCCCCTCCTGTGCTTTCTGGGGAAGTAAGTCGATTAATTATTTGAACTGCAAATTGGTGAATTTTCTTGAGTCTCAATAATACCTGTGGGTTCGACCTTAACCTTTGTTAGGTTCTATTTCTTAACAGTGACTGCTTTATCCTCTAAAAAGGAGGCATAACTTGGGCAATATTATATTCATACCAATCACGTGGTGTACATTTCATTTAACCCTCAATAAGTCAACCCAAAGCTTAACACTGCTAACAACTAGCTAGTATAATATATATAACTATTATAGAGACCAAATAGTGATCACAATCTCTAACGATCAAGTATAGAATTTAACAAAATTTAATCAGGATATATAGATTATGGATAATCAAAATCATGATGACATAATGTAGGTTTCTGTGTCATAGATCCCGCAAGTCAACCTAACATTTAAAAAGTCAAATACATGTATACAAGTAGCATTATTGCTTAACTTATCTGTGTCATGCGCTCTCATACTTACATTCCTTATCAGAAGCATACTCAATCAAAACAATGCTAAAACCAGCTAACAAAACAAATGCAGGTATCACTGAGTCTAGAAGACAATCATCATCTTAACATCATATATATATATATATACGTACATACTTTACTTAGGGACCTCCAACAAAAAGCAGGCTCTCACTATGCATTTCAACTCAATCTAGAGGAAAGAAACGTGTAGCTTAGTTAGAAGGCGGTCTCTCATGCTCCTAATCAGTCCACTTGAGCTTTTTTCTTCCTTATCATCTCCAACACTGCTCAACTATCAAAACAAAAGTCAAAAGATTATTACGATGGATTTGGCTGTAAAATCTCAGGAAACAGGTGAAATTATAATAATTACGACTAAAATGGGTAAAAATGAGCTCCAAACCTTACATCACCTCGAGTATATAGCTAGAAATTAAGCCCAAAATAGATCCCAGATGATAGAGAAATGACTCAGATATCATCATGTAAAGTTTTCACTCATTTCTGATATACAACCAGCAAAACAACAGAGATTTCACCTTAAAACACCAAAATTGGAATCTGACACTTCCATGGAATTCCTCATGAGAATTCATACAACCTTTTGAATTACTCAAATCTAATGAAACATGAGCTCAAAATAGTGATGCGAAGTTGAGAGGAATTATACATATGTATATAATGAAATTCCCTGGAAAACACCCTTTATATACATTCAGCCATGTCCTGGCCACATGGCAGCATCAAAACTCACCATGCGGCATAGCAAGAAATAGCCACATCAACTCTTCCTCTTTCAACAACCTTTCAAATCTTTTTTTGATTTTTCGGGCTCATTTGGACTCCAATTTTCACAAATGAACAATATAACCATATGGATTTTGACATTTTGGGTCCAACTGTATGCTCAAAACTTTCAGTGGAGCTTCCTACGATAGAGTGATGGTCCCACTTCTTTATATGCAACTTTTAATGAAAAGCCCCCCTAGGGGAGGAGGGGGGGTCAAATTGCATCCGAAAGTATCTGGTATCAAATGAAGGGTCATTCTATACCAAACTTAATGTTTCAAAGCTAATAGTACTATAAAAATTCTGATCTAAGACATGATCCTTGAGGGCATTGACTAAGTCAACTCTTAACTGGCTTTGGCGATTAAATTTGCAATCATGATATAATTGCGCAGAACATGCTCCTAGCCTAATTCAACCATTTCAGAGCTAATGGAACCTTTAGAATTTCACTCTGAAGCAATTTACTAGGATTTTATCCAAAAGCTTATTTTACAGGTATAACGTGCTAATTAACTCAAAAATCCACATGACTCAAAAATAACCTAACCAATAACAATTCTAATAGTCCCAACAAATCACTAATTTCTCGAGGTCACTATACACATGTTCAAATTAACAAAATAACTCCATAATGATAGAAATAACCTGAAAGGTTATTACAAGTTTATGTTCAATGGATTCTTGTAGCAGAAGGAACGTGGGATAAATTTGCGAAATTAGAAGAACAATTAGGAATAGGGTGGATTATAGTACAAAAATGGTTATTAGGGTATTATAGGTCGAAAATGATGTAATTTAGAAGCTAGAAGGATAGGAGAGGACCAAAGTACCCTTCATTAAATTTTTTTGAAATTATTGACAAACGGGGACCCACAAGTGTTTTTTTACAGGGAACATACAAATGCCTCAACAAAATTGGGTCAAAGTTGGGTTTTTGAATTACCCTACTCATGATATTGAGCTTACTACAATGGTATTTGCCTTAAAGAAATGAAGGTATTATTTAGATATAGAAAAATTTTATATATTTACTAATTATTACAAGAGTATAAAATACTTGGGTACTTATAAAAAGATAAATCTAGGATAATGTAGATGGATCAAACTCATCAAAGATTATGAGTGTATAATTGACTATCATCTCGGTAAAGCCAATGTAGTTGTAGATGCTGCTTATCTTTTGCTTTGCTTCTTCAGTGAAAAGTCATGAACTTTTATTTTGCACTTGATTCTAATTATTTAGTAACTGTTAATTTAGAAGTCAATCCAATATTACTTGAACAGGAAAAAGAAACATAAAAATTAGTTGAGAAACTAATAAACCAAAGAAGTTCAAAATGGGGAAATGCTTGACTTGACATTACTGGAGCATGGTGTCTTGTTTTATAAAAAAAGATTGTGCTCTTAATAATGAATAATTAAAAGGAAAATCTTGATTGAAGCTCATAATTCACCATATGTAATGCATTTTGGATGTACGAAGATATACCAAACCATCAAAGAAAATTATTGTTGGAATGGTATAAAGAAAGATATTATAGAGTTCATTTTGAAATGATTTATTTGACAACAAATAAAGGTAGAACATCATGTCCCTATTGGGTTACTAGAACCCTTATCGATACCAATTTCTAGACTTTCTGCACTCAAAGAAATCATGATGCAATAGGTGATAGTAGATAGGCTAATAGAGAGTGCTCACTTTTTGAAAGTTAGAATGGATTACTCACTTGAGCTTTAGTAGAATTATACAGAAATGAGATTGTAAGGCTACATAGAATCCTTATTTTTATTATCTCTGACTATGATTTAAGGTTTACATCTTGATTTTCGGCTAGCTTGTAGGAAGCCTTGGGTAGGCTAGCTTGTAGGAAACCTTGGGTATTAAGTTGAAATTTTATCACTTAATTTCAACCTCAGAAAGATGGTCAATCAAAAAGTGTGATTCAAACTCTAGATGATATACTTCAATCTTGCATTAATGAGTTTGAGGGTAATTAGAACAAATATTTCACTTTGATAAAGATTACTTACAATAACATCTACCAACAAAGTATTGAAATACCTCTCGATGGAGCCTTATATGGAAGAAAATGTCGAGCACTTCATTGTTGAAGTGAATCTGGTCAAAGAAAAATTATTGGTCTTGAAATGTCACGACCCGGACTTAGGCCTAGGAGTGACATGGCGAATGGGAACAAAAGAGTCCCCAAATAAACCTCATCGTATCCATATTCATATCATCAGTTTGTAAGCACAATCAAAAGTAAACACATAAGTCTAAGAGACGGAAGGATAGGACTCATGCTATGGGGATATCATTGGAAAAAAGGAGAACATGGATTCACAAAACACATGGCACATAAATAATAAGGGGCGGGTAAGTATGACTCATGCTATGGGGGTAATTTGGGACTTAGGATCTTTCACTTCACATATAATCATATCCTAAAGCTATAACCCTATCACTTAACGTTAACCAATAGATAGCCAATAATCTTCATTCGTAACACATAGCATATAATCGTAAGGGAGTTTACAAGATGTCCAACAATACCTCTAATCATAAGATAGGTTGGGGGTGAAGACATACCCCAAGCTCACCCTCAAAGTGAATAAAATAAGTAAACTGACATAGATAGAGGAATGGTAGTTTGTCCTTTGAAAATAGGACTCACTACAACAAGCAAAACTTAATATTTGAGCATGACATCGTACGGTGGATGAATGTACTCCTCGATCCCTACATGGTGAGATTATGTAAGAAAAAATATGCATTAGTACGTTTGAATGTACTAAGTATATGGGATGCTATGGATATGACTTACCAAACCTGTATTTCAATGTTAGATGACAAAGGCACATAGTATAGAAGGATATATAGCAAGAGATATAATATACAATATGTCATAAAACCAATGATACATGAAATTTATAAATGCTCATAGTTATTATGGATGGACTATAACTGACAAATCAAACTCATATGAGCTATAATATGAATTAATCTGATAAAGACTCTCATCGGTACGAGAAAATTATGTCACGACCCAAGCCTAGGGCCTAGATGTGACATGGTGAATGAAAAACCTGAAGGCACCCCAAAGAAGCCTCATAGCATATCATTACACATCCTTGGTCGGGAAGCAATTAAACAATAATAGTGAATAGAAATAAGTGTAAAGTGACTAAAAAAAGTCTTTTATAGCATTAAAACATACAAGAATCAAGAGATTCAAAGCTCATAACATCATTACATAACTTATCCAACAACACCTCTAAACATAGAACTTAGCAAGGGCCAAGACAAGCAATCGGTCCCTCATAGTCAAAACATACAATAAAGGAAAGAGAATTTTTATACATAGCATAAGATTAATACATTGTCCCCGAAATTGAGGACTCACTAACTTACTTTGTAGAGATTGCACTAGGTACGGGGATTATGATGATGATAATGGGGAGCTCCGGTTCCTATATGGTAACATCATATAGGCATAGAGTATGCATTAGTACATTTGAATGTAATAAGCACGTAAGATGCAATGTAACAAGAGATAGGCAACATAGTCAGAATGCAATATCATAAGCAATGGATATCATAATAACAATATGACATGTATGAATGATACTTGAAGTAAAACATGCTTATATAGGATATATTACATGTGAAGGAAGAGACCATCATCATAGACCAAGCAACTTAGTACTTGGAATCCAAGGTAGACCAACCCTTAGAAGTGATTGAGGAATTAACCCCTCAATTAGTTGATGGCTTACCACTCCCATCTGAGGTGATTGAGGTATCAATCCCTCAATTGATTGATGGATATAACCACCCTCTGTCGAAAGTGATTAAGGAATCAACCCCTCAATTGGTTGATGGCTTACCATCCCCATCCAAGGCGACTGAGGTATCAACCCCTCAAATTGGTTGATAGACATGACCACCCTCCACGAAAGTGATTGAGGAATCAACCCCTTAATTGGTTGATGTATTGCCACCCCCATCCGAGGCAATTGAGGTATCAACCACTCAATTGGTTATGGTTAACTCACAACACTATAGATATGTATCATTAAATAATCACATAAATACCATTCTTTCATTATCGTAAAGTCGCTTAACTCATATTCCAAACATTAGGCCTTCAATAACTCAAGATACATTAACCAGATATTTTATCAAATACTTGGTGGGTATGCAAAGCTAGTATAAAAGCATGCAATTAAACAGTGAAATCATGCAAGTAAACTTGAAGTAAATCAACCCACCAATACTAGGTAATACTATCATGCAATATACATTAAAACCCTTTATCAAATCTCAAGGTAGATCCATGATTCATAGCTCAAAACTTGCTTAAATCGTAACACTTTTATGGAACCCCAATATAGTTCATAGTCGAATTCATGGTAAATAAGACACATAAGTAAATCATCTTAGAAACATGAAATTTATGTAAAAAGGAAGCTTGGGCACCATGGGTGAAAGAACCCTATGGTTGAAACTCACATACCTTAGATTTGGAGAATTCCTTGATGAAGATTGAGATGAGAACCTAAAGCTTGAGTGAAATCCTTAAGATCCTAAATGAGGTTTGGAACTTGAATTTTGGGTGAAATATTTGTCTAATTCTTTGAGAGAATATTGGGGAATTTCTTGTTTGATATGAGGTAAAATATGGCTAATTATAAGTATTTTTATGCATGAAAAGACTTAGGCCTAACACCTAAAAGCCTTGGATTGAGATAAAAAAATTGGCAGAAAAAATACACAGAGGCGCGCCCTTGGCCCGTCACACTAGAGGCGCGCAAACCTCTCTGGAAATCGCATTTTGTGATTTTTAAATTTTGATACAGTTGCTCTAAAATTTGGGTTAGACCTATTTTTCACTCAATTGTGTCCCCCTAACAAGAATATGAAGTCGAATTTTTGATATCATGCACAAGTTTTGACATATATGGAAATTATGATTCCAGGCACTTTAGAGGCACATTTATTAGCACATTTTGGGTCATTTCAGATTACTTGCCAAGGATAATCTACATCACACATTATTGATGTTTTCTATCTTACACCTCCTTTTTAGAGGATAAAGCGGCCATTGTCAAGATAGAAAACCTAACAAAGGTTAGGGTCGAACACAAAGGAATATCTAATTTCAAGACCAATTCATTAATAAGCAATTGAAGTAGCTAACCAACTCAATTCCTCGAAGGGGAGGGGGGTTTGCAATAATCAAGAATAAAGTAAACTAAACTAACTATCACAAGAGATAATCAATAATAAAGAGAAACTAGGGTATCATATTCCCCATGGCTCCCCAACTTAGTATCACTAGATAACCTAATTATTGTCAAGTGCATAGAATTTAGGATGATAATATAAGTTCACCAAGCCCTTTGGTCAAAGGTGAGAGGCGAATTTCACTATGTGACTTAGCCCATCTCTATAGTGTTTAATACTAGCCATTACATATAAGAATAAGTCAACCTCCTTTTGGTACAATTCGGTTGATTAAATGAGAAGACATTATCGAATCTTGTTAATCAATCTCTTTCCTATTCATTACTACCTTATTTCAGTCAGTAACACTAGGTGGGTTTTAATATTGGCTACCCTTAGAAAAAATGCAAAACAAAGAAAATTGATTAATACATGCATATACTCATTCCAAGAATTGCAAATTACCTGAGTTTACTAAGTTAGTTCTTCATGATTCCCACAACCCTAGTTGTGGATTTAGCTACTCATGCTATGGGTAGATGAAGAAATTATAAATTGATAAAGCATAACTAAACACATACCCAATTGAGTAAGATCAAGGAAATCCAAGAAGAATTAGAATCACAAGCTTCAAGATCAAATTTACCTATAAGTGTTTTCTCACTATCTTTTCTCTCAAGTATTGAGTTCTCCAAGTAACCCTAAAAGTACTAAATCATGATTTCCTCCCTTGTACAATTAACGTAAAATTACTATTTATATAATAATAATTAAGTCCTAAATAAAATCAAAAAACTGATTGACGGACTCCACAAAAGGTCTCTACGACTTAAAATGGGAGTTGTGACTTATAGTCGAGGTCTCGTAGTTAGCTCCTGAGATTCTGGACTTCTCTTCTACGACACAACTTTATGACTCGTACATCGATATATGAATAGTAATGCATGTTTGTATACTTTAGCTTCATCAACTTGTCCTTCACTTGAAATCTTCACGAAACCCATCAATACAACTCGAAGAATTCTCTATGACTCGTACGCCTATCTCATTGAGCAGACCTTCAAATTTCTCCTTCAATGGAATTTATCACAGAACTATCTCTACGACTTGTAGAATGCTCTATGATTCGTAGAGGGCCTCGTAAATCACCAAAAAGCAGCAACCCTTTACATTTTTGCCCCTAATCATGTCCAAACTATCTTCCTCCAAATCTAAAATAAAAACACATAAAACCCAAAAATATCACATTGAGAACACAAATAATACTAAGTTTAAAGCATCAAAAGTGATATATTTTGAAAGCACATCAACACTATCAACTTACAATTGTTGCTTGTTGAGGTCGCCCAAGTTACACCTCCTTTTTAAAGGATAAAGCGATCATTGTCAAAATATAAAACCTAACCAAGGTTAGGGTCAAACCCAAGAGAATAAGTAGACTCAAAACCAATTTACCAATAAATAATTCAAGCAGTTAACCAAACTCAATTCCCCGAAGGGGTTCATTACAATAACCAATTAGAAAGTAAACTAGACGAACTATCACAAGAGACAATCAATAATAGAGAGCAACTAGGGTATCATGTTCCCCATGATTTGCCAACTTAGTATCATCGGGTAGCACAATTCTTGTTAAGAATATAGCATGCACGATGGTAATTTAAGTTCACCAAGCCTTTTGGTCAAAGGTGAGAGGCAAATTTCAATATGTGACTTGGCCTATCTTCATAGTGTGCAATACTAACCATTACCTATAAGTCCCAGTCAACCTCCCCTTCACCCAGTTTAGTTAATTAGACAAGAACATATTCATGAAATCCTGTTAATTAATCTTTTTTTTCTTTCATTATTACTTCGGTCCAGTCAGTAATACTAGGTGGTATCTAATGTTGGCAACTTATAGAAAATATGTAAACGAAGAGAATTGATTATTACATGCACATGCCCATTTCAAGAATTGCAAATTACTTTGATTTACAAAGTTAGGTCTTCATGGTTCCCATAACTGTAGTTGCAGATTTAGTACTCATGCTATAGGTGAAACGACTGAAAAAGTGCCCAAAAATATGCCTCAAAATGTTTGAAATTTTAAATTTCATATATCTCAAAATCCATGCGTGATATCGATAATCTGACTTTATATTCTTATTCAGGGTGTCAAAATTAGGGAGTGAAGGGTCTAACCCTAATTTAAGAGTAAATGATTAGCAATTTTATTTTTCGTAAATTATCTTATCTAGAATTAATCCGTGACAATGTCGTGACGCGCAGCTATCACAAACATGTATTAATTTTGCTTCCGCGATAGGGATCTGTGTATTTTATTACCTGTGATTTTTATCTTGGTCCAAGGAGTTTTGGGTCTTGGGCCTAAGTATTCCTAAACATATTCTTACCTATACTTAGTCGCATTTCACCCTCATATCATCCTAAGAATTCTCTAATATCCTCTCAAACACTTAGCCATATTTTTCACTTCCAAATTCAAGTCTCAAAACCCTTATCCGGAACTAAGAATTTTCTTCAAGCTTCAAACCTCCATTTTAAAACTTCATCAGAGCTTCATCAAAGCTAAGGTATGTGGGTTCTAGCCATTGGGTCCTTCCACCCATGGTGCCCTAATCTCCTTTTTACTCAGTTTTCATGATTTAAGGCTGACTTTTACAATTGGATTCACTAGTATAAACATGTCCATGAACTATGTTAAAGCCATGTAAAGTTATGACAGTTTTGCTATTTTTTGAGCCATAAATCTTAAATATATTTAACATTTGATGAGGAATTTTGATGTATATTGCTTGACAGTGTTGCAAGGTGTTGATTGATGGTTTTACAATGGATTTTCTTACATGATTTCATCTCTATATTTCATGGTTTTATACTAGCATTACACA
>JAOTQJ010118103.1:0-10735 GCA_025642045.1 Solanum sejunctum
CCAAATAAGACTCCAACTTATCATTGCACGTCATTGGTAGCGGAAGCACATAAAAGACATAAGGCAAAAAAAAGGGGGCAAAGAGGCTAAGGGAAAAGCTTGCATAACATCATAATCAAGAGACAAAGAATCATAGCTAATTTCATAAATACATATTATGTCTAACAAACACCTCTAATACATAGATAAGAGCGAGGCCAATACAAAACAATTGAGCTCACCGTCATAATCAAAATAGAAAAAAGAAGAATGTCTTAATACATAATAAGAGCAACATAGACTAAGGTCACTAAAGTGGAAGACTCACCACAAGCTTGAGTAGTACCAATTTATCCACGTAGGGGAGGATGGATCAACTTGGGTACCGATTCCTACATGGTGATATCATGTAGGCAAGAGTATGTGTTAGTACGTTTGAATGTACTAAGTATGTAGAATGCAATGCAATAAGAGATAGGCACCTTAATCAAAATGCATAGAAATAGGCAATAGGCATAATATATCAATATGGCATGTATGATCAATGCATAAGTAAAACATGCCTATAACTCATAATCATATAAGATATCATATGTATATAAGAGACCAAGCTAGATTTCCAAATTACAAACCCCTTGGTTGGTCGAAGATGATTTTACCCCATCACTGTGGTGGTATGGTACAAACCTCAAAGATGGTTGATGATAATTTCACCTTATCACCTTGGTGGAGAAGTACAAACCCCTCACATGGTTGATGAGTACAAACCCCCACCTCGGTTATCAAGGTACAAACCCCTCGACAAGGTTATTTGGGCTCTTAGTCCCTCGAGATTGGGCATGGTCTAATGCAACACTTTATATAGATTATATCATATTCATATGATCCTTTCATCATCATAACATCAATCATATAATATTTCATGCTTTGGACCTTCAATTCCTCAAGAAACCACATCCAGAAATTTTATCAAACACTTAGAGGGTGTGTAATGCTAGTATAAAACTATGAAATATAGAAATGAAATTATGCCAGAAAATCCATTGTAAAACCATCAATCAACACCTTGAAACACCCTAAAGTAACATACTTCAAAACTTCTCCTCAAACCTTATAATAGATCAAAGATTTATAGCTCAAAACATAGCAAAACGGTCACAATTTTACATAGCTTTAACATAGTGTGCAGTGAATTCCATAATAAGCAAGGCTCATTTGTAAATCAACTTTAAATCATGCAATTTGAGTAAAAGGAGTATTAGGTATAATGGGTGAAAGGAGCCTATGAACAAAACCCGCATACCTTAGCTTGTAGATGAACTTAGTGAAGATTGGAGATGGAGACTTGAAGCTTGAAGAAGAACCTTGAAGGAAATCCTTAGTTCCGGATGAGGGTTTGAGACTTGAATTTAGGAGTGAAAATATGGCTAAGTGTTTGAAAGGATATTAAGAAATGTTTAGGATGATATGAGGGTGAAAATGACTAATTATGGGTAAAAACACATTCAGGAAAACTTAGGCCCAAGAGCCAAAAGTCTTGGACCGAGATAGAATTTACTGGCAATAAAATACAGTGGTTCGCATCTGGTCTATAATGCGAACCTATTGCAGAGGTCAAATTAACATATTTTGGTGATAGTTGTGCATCGCAGCATTATCGTAGATCGATTCTGGATAAGAAAAATTATGAAAAATAAAATTGCTAACCGTTTGCTCTTAAATTGGGGTTAGACCCTCCTCTCCGTAATTTTGACCCTTTAAACAAGATATAAAGTCAAAGTTTTATTATCATGCATGAATTTTGAGATATATGAAATTTAAAATTTTAGGCATTCCAAGGCATATTTTCGGACACTTTTTAGGGCCATTTCAAATATTAAGGTGGATCCAAAGAAGACAGAAACTGTGAAGAATTGGTGTAGACTATTGTCTTGATCAGATATTAGGAGCTTTTTAGTTTTGGTTAGATACTATAGGTGGTTCATTGAAGGATTTTCCTCTATTACATCTTTTTTGACAAAGTTGACCCAAAATAAGAAAAAATTCCAATGGTTCGATGAATGTGATAGGAGTTTTCAAATATTGAAGAACCATCTTACTTCGGCTCCTATTTTGACCTTGCTCGAAGGACTGAATGGTTTTGTTGTGTATTGTGATATCTAACGTCTAGGCTTGGGTTGTATGTTGATACAATATGGGAAAGTCATTGTCTATTCCTCAAGGCAATTAAAAGTGCATGAAAAGAACCATCCAACATATGTTCTTGAGTTGTTAGCAATTGTGTTTGCGCTGAAGATTTGGCGACACTATCTCTATATGGTACACGTTGATGTATTCACCAACCACAAGAGTTTGCAATATGTGTTTAGCCAAAGGGATTTGAATCAAATAAAAAGGATATGGTTGGAGGTTTTGAAGGATTATGACATGAGTATGATATATCACCTTAGCAAAGCTAATGTTGTAGCAGATGAATTGAGCAGAGAATCTATGGGCAGCTTGGCATATGTTGGAAGTGGAAGTAAAGAAATAGTTAAGGAATTTTACCATTTGACATGTTTAGGTGTGAGGTTGAATAGGCTATGTGATTGTAATGGTGGTGAATCATCTTTGATAGAAGAAATTAAAGCAAAGCAACACATGGATACTACTTTAGTAGAGTTAAAGAAGTTGGTGGTTGGTAACAAGGTAGAAGTCTTCTCATAAGGGGAGATAGAGTATTTCACTATCAAGACCAACTATGTGTACCCAATTTGGATAGACTAAGGGAGAAGATACTTGATGAATCTCATAATTCCAAGTATTGTATTCTTCCTAGATCCACTAAGATGTATAGGAATTTGAGATAAATGTATTGGTGGAATAGCAAGAAAGGAAATAAAGCAAGGTGTGTGATGAAATGTGCAAATTTCCAATAAGTTAAGGTAGAACATCAAAGACCTTGTGGTTTGACTCAGATATTGAAATACCAAAATGGAAATGGGAGATAGTAAACAAGGATTTCATTATAGGGTTTCCAAGGACTAGAATGCAATTTCATTCAATATGGGTAGTCATGGATAGAATGACATAAACAACACACTTTTAACCCATAAAGACTTCTTATAATGCAGAAGATTATGCCAAGGTTTATATCCAAGAGTTAGTGAAACTGCATAGGGTACCATTTTCCATTATATGGGATAGAGGTGCTCAATTTACTTCTTATTTTTGAAATTCATTCCAAAAGGGCCTTGGTATGAAGGTGAAGCTAAGTACCATATTTCATTCTTAAACATATGGAAAAGACAAAAGAACAATACAAATATTAGAGGATATGTTGAGGGATTATGTGCTTGATTTCAAACAAAGTTGGGATGATCACTTACTTCGTATTGAATTTGCTTATACCAACTGTTTTCATTCAAATATTGATATGGCACCATTTGAAGCATTGTATGGTAGGTGGTGTAGATCACCAATGGATGGTTTAATATTGGAGAAATATCATTAATTGGATCGTATTTGGTACTTGATGCTATGGAGAAGGTGAAAATCATAATCTAAAGGTTAAAGGCAGACTAAAGTCATCAAAAGACATATGCTGATGTGAGCAGGAGAGAACTAGAATTAATGAAGGTAATTGGATATATTTGAAGGTTTTTCGAATGAAAGGAGTGATGCATTTTGCTAAGAAATGCAAATTGAGTCCTAGATATATGGGACCTTATGAGATAGTGAAGAAGGTTGGGAAGGTAACTTATGAATTAAATTTGCCTAGAGATTTAGCTATGGTTCATCCGATGTTTTATATTTCCATGCTAAGGAAATGCTTGGGTGACCCAAATTCTATTGTTTGGTTGAAGGATGTGTCTATTGATGAGGACCTGACCTATAATGAGACGATACCCTTACCTCTTTCCCTCCACTCAAGCTTAAGGTACTTAACATGATCCATCCCTACGAAATTATCGCAAATGTGTATCTCATGTTAAGTTGCATGCACACATGATCGTTAAACTATTTTTATATGATATTTAATGTATAAGTTTGATGATTTTATAAAAATGATGATTAAGTCTCATTTTTGCATTTACGCTTTGATGATGATTGTATTCCTACTCTATTCAAGCATAATTTTGTCTTACTCGAGCATGAATAATCCCAAGGGGGAGATAATATAACACCTCTCATCTTGTAGGCCTAGGAAACTGAAGCACAGAAAATTTGTTGATAGTCAGATTTTATGAGCTAGTTCACAGCCGCCATGGATCTAACAAGTCATAAGTGTATCATGGAAAGTACCTAATAAAAATGGAAAACTGAAGGATTTCTGGAACTTGATTCATTAATTAGCAAACGAGTCATAAGTTAGTATACGGCCTGTAAGTAGGTGTCGTAGGTAGAGGAGGTGAGAAAACCAAATTTGTCTAAGTCAGGGGTCTTCCTACGATGGGTTTTATGGCCTGTACTGAAATGCCCCAAAATGTGCTTCGAAAATGCCCATGATTATAATTTTTATATATCTCAAAATTCGTGCATAATCAAACATTCAACTTTATATTCTTGATCAAGGGGCAAAATTACGTGAGAAATAGGTATAACCTAAATTTTAGAGGACCCGTAGCGAAAAATAATTTTTGCTAATTTTTCTTATCCAGTGTACATCTGCGACCAGTCCACAATGCGAACTAAGCGCAGATTAGTGTATTTCTATCCTTCACAATGGGTCTGCATCGTGGACCAAATACGAACCAGTACAATTTTTTTCTTAATTTTCCATTTCTGCCTCAGGGCATTGGGATCATAGCCCCATGCCCACTTATGCATGAAAACACCTATACTTATTCATTTTTAACTATATATCACTCAAGACCCTCTCAAAACCATCTCCAAGACTTAACCAGATATCTCATTTAAATTTCAACGATTTCAAGCCTAACTTTGGAACTCAAGGATTCTTTTCAAGCCCCAAGTTCTCTTCAAGCCCAACTAACCCAAGTTTGAGGTATGTGGGTTTTATCCATGGGGTCCTTTCACCCATGGATCCCAATCTCCCTCTTTGTGAAAAGTACATGATTTCAAGTTGTATCATCTATGGGTATCTCTTATTATAAAATTTAATTATAAATTGTGTTGGAGTTTCATAAAATGTTGATTGATTATGCATGTTTATCTATATTAAGCTTATACTATGAATTGGTTTGTCTAAATTATGCATGTTTTGGGCTAGGAAACTATGATCTATTATGAGATTTGATGATGGATTTCAAGGTACTCTACATGAGGGTTTACCATGTGTTAGTGGGATGATTTACATTAAGTTTTCTCATATTATTTCACTCTTGAATTGCATGATATTGAAATTGCATTATGAACCCACCAAGTGTTTGATAAAATGTCTTGACAAGGATTCTCAAGTTATAGATGATCTATTACATGGGTTATAAGTCAAGGGACTTTATGATGATGAACGGCCTGCATGTATTCATTGAATTCATGATAAGTATCTACGGTGCTGCAAGTAGACCGCACCTTGTTGGGGGGTGACGTGCCCATACCACTATGTTGAGGGGTGGATACCTCAATCACCTTGTTTGGGGGGGAGGAGGAGACATGCCCATACCACCATGTTGAGGGGTGTATACCTCAACCACCTTGATGGGGGGTGACATGCCCATAACACCATGTTAAGGAATTGATACCTTGACCACCTTATTGGGGGTGACATGCCCATACCCCGATGTTGAGGGGTGGATACCTTGACCACCTTACAAGGGGGTGATATGCCTTGGATTCCAATTAGTAGTTACTTGGTATATGTTGGTTATGGTATCTTCCTACACATGTATTTATATTTTGCAAGTTGTATGATTTACAAGCATGTTTTACTTCAAGCATTAATCATGCATGTCATATTGATATTATACTGATCCATTGCTTATGATTATGCATTTTGACTATGTTGGCCTATTTGTTGTTGCATTGCATCCTACATACTTAGTACATTCAAACGTACTAATACATACTCTATGCATATATGATATTACCATGTAAGAACCAGAGCACATCTTGGTCATCCTCCACGTGGCTAGTTTTAGCATTTAAAAAATAAGCTTTGGTGAGTCCTTAAGTCCGAGAACACTAGGTATGCTAATCTTACTATTTGGTATCTTTTATGTTGAACACTTGATACTATGAGGGTGAGCCCGGAAAGTGTGTTGGCCCCACTCTAATCTATGTTAGAGGTGTTGTTGAATATTAAGATGTAAAATATGCTATGAGCTTGACTCTTGAAATGTTTTATGAATTTAAAAGACTTCCTTTAGTACCATTTCCCTTATTTATATCTCTTATTATTGTTATTTTACTTCGCGACCAAGGATGTATGATTAATATGCAAAGAGGCTTGTTTGGGGTTCCTTCGGGTTTTCTGTTCACTGTTTCATGCCTATGCCCGAGGCTTGGGTCGTGACACACACTTGCATCTATGAGACATAATGCATTTTTGTGGATCAAAAGTTAAATTCCAATAGCTCAACTTTTGTGACATCCTGACCCAATAGTTGAGGTATGACTCGTAAGAGATTTCACGACCCGTAGAAGGGTTTTATGGACAACTTCGACAGTTTTAAATGAAAGGTGTTTTTGAATATTCAATTGTAATGATGCAAGCATTTTACAACTTCATTGGTGCATGAAAATTTTTATTTGGGGATTTTTTGGACCAAGGTAACACTTCAAGGGAGACATCACGACCTGTGTGAGGTCACACGACCTATGTGGCCTCTAGTGAGGTGACACTGGGCCTTAAAATTTGATTTTGAACCTGGAAAGTGTTGATTTTGGATAAGGTAAGCCACACT
This sequence comes from Solanum sejunctum, assembly GCA_025642045.1. Taxonomy (NCBI): domain Eukaryota; kingdom Viridiplantae; phylum Streptophyta; class Magnoliopsida; order Solanales; family Solanaceae; genus Solanum; species Solanum sejunctum. The sequence goes on from JAOTQJ010118103.1 coordinate 6,825, forward strand.
CACCCTCACGGTCTGTGTGACACTTGACAAACCATGTGAAGGGGTCGTGTCATGGCGTTGGCTTGAAATCCCACAATTTGGGACCAAATGTAGACACACAAACCGTGTGATATCTCAAGGGCCGTGAGGCCCTCCGTATAGCTTATGAAGTGAAAACATTTCTAAGTATATATCATCATCTCGTAACTTGTCATGAATATTTTTTCAATTGTTTATATACGGGCACCTATATGACCTGTGTAGCTCCACACAGGCCATGTGGCCCTTCTGTGTGGGTCATTTTTTGTCAAAAATTCTAAGTGTTGGATTATGGTTCCGGACCATCATCAAGAGAAAAACAATTGTCTAAGTGTTGATTTATAGGCACTATACATGGATCTTGGAGTGTCACAAGGCCCATGTCACTTCCTTCCTATGCTTTCTAAAGACTCCCTAATGACCCAAACCCTATTCTTAACATCCAAAATTCACTCCTCACATTTTAAATCCTCTCAACACTCCTCTCAAGAACTCTTGTGGATTTTAACTTGCAAATCAAGACAAACTCAACTCTTCTTCAAATTTCTCTTGGAACTTCATTTTTAGCTAAGGTATGAGGGTTTTGATCCTTGGTTCCTTTCAATCAAGGAGACCCAAACACTTTTTAGTAATTTTTATGAATTTCTAGCTTACTTTAAATTGGAGCTTTAAATATTGTGATTCCTTAATTTCAAATTATGTATGGGTTTTGTTTACGTACAGATTTCAAGTTGAATTAATCTATTATATGTTGAATTATATTAGGTTTATAAAATATCAATATGTATGTCCCTATTAAATTTATTTTTGTGCATGGGTGAATTTTATGATGCTTTAAATGTAAGTTTTTCATATGTTTTACTTGAATTTCCTAAAGTTTTGTTGATTTGGGATTTAATCCCAATTGCCTATGTCATTCTCACATTATTCATAGCATATGCATTCATGTTCATGGGATTCTTATGACAATTATGAGGTGGGTTAAATCCATTTACGTCTATGTATGTAATTTTGATATGGTATTGGTTTAAGGCAAGATTGTGATCACATATATTTCTATTGATTATAGCTCTTTGAGCATTATGGGTGCTTGCACCATTTTGTATATATGAATGAGCTATTCCTATGCATGAGTATTATAAATTATGAACTATGATTTAGAATTTGCTCCTAAGTATGAATTATTATGAATTGGTGTTTGGCTTTTGAGCCCAAATGTGCATGAATGGATTTGAAATAACTATTGCATATTTTGAAACTATGTATACTATAAGTATTCTTGTGGGATAACGACTTAGCACCGACGGATTGAGGGTTCCCTCTCTCCCCTTGAACTTTATGCCTAATATAGGTTATGAGAATCATATCTGAAATGGGATGTATTCCCATAAGGAAGGTTGTTTCATATGAAATGGGATATGTTCCTGTAAGGTGAAGTAAAATATGATATGATATTATGTGGAAATCGCATCTGAAATAGGATGTGTTCCCATAAGAAGGGTTAATTCATACAAAATAGGATATGTTCCTATAAGGTGAACTATGGTTTACCTTTCACAAGTAGACCACCTCTTTACCTATGAGGGGTTTTCATCGGAATTTCAAGTAATAGCTCACTTGGTCTTACTCTTGGCGGTTGAGGTCATATTCTCACTATATATGAGCATTATGCATATCATGTATCATTAATTTCATGGAATATTGTGTATTACACTTCTTTTAATATGATTTTTTCTATATTATGTTCCCTTGTCAACTAATTTTGAATGCAAGTTTGGTAAGTCATATGCATTGCATCCCACATATTTAGTACATTCAAACATACTAACACATACTATTGCCTACATGATCTCACCATGTAGGGACCTAGGAGTATAATCATCCACCGTAAGACGTTTATCTCGGATCTCAAGTTTACTTGTTGTAGTGAGCCCTATCTTCCAAGGACAACCCACCATCCTTCTACATATGGTGTTTATCTAATTTACTTACTTAAGGGTGAACCATAAAAGTGTCTTGGCCCCCGACCTATCTTATGATTAGAGGCATTATTGAAAATCTTGTAAACTCCTTTACGTTCATATGCTAAGTGTTATGATTGGAGATTTATTATGGCTTCATTACCTATTGGGTATCATTATGTGTATTGGTCATGAACTTATGATATGGTTATGTATGTGATGTGAAAGATCCTAAGTCCCGAATTGCTCCCATAGTGTGAGTCATACTTACCTACCCCTTAGCCTTTATTTGCTACGTGTTATGTGATTCCATGTTAATCCCTTTCCCTTTGATATCTCCATAGTGTGATTCTTATTCTCCCGTCCCTTAAAATTATATGTTTACTATTGTATACGCTTCTGAACCGATGATGTGGATATGAATACTTTGAGGCTTGTTTGGGGACTCTCAAGTTCTCATTCACCATGTTACTCCTAGACCCTAGGTCCGGGCCATGACATCAATCCATCTAAGTCATAAATTACGTCGTTTGGCTACTCTAACTACCCTAACTGACCTAATTCTTATAAAGACCTATTCCTAAGGCATTCAAAGTTTTTAATTCCCAAAATTCTCAAAAGGGCTAATAATAATTCTCTCTCTACGTCAAGGGCTCAATAAAAGCTAAGCTTGAAGCATTAACCAAGGTTTTTATGGATTTTCTTCCCCAATTTTAAGGCTGCTACTTGAGCTATGTAGGGCTTTATTCATGGATTATTTTCATCCATGGAGCCCAATCCAAAACCTCCTTTTTATAAAAATTCATGATGATTTCTTATGGGCTTTTAAGTTATGATTTCTAATGTATGAATTATGATTTCTATATAAGGATTATGGCTAACTATGCATGAATTATGATAAATTTCATGACGTGTATGATTTTTAAGCAAAAGTATGTGATTTCAAAGTACGCATGATTAGGGCTTAATGTTTTGATGTGGTTTCATTATAAATGAACTAATTTGATTTCAATTGTATATTTTCTATGAATTCTACACTATTGCGTGATTTTGACTCAAATATTCATGAACCCACACTTACCCCTAGTCTCTTATGATAAAGCTATGTATATTAATGACTATGTTTCAAGTATGAAAAGCATGTTTTTAAATTATGAAGAGATGATATTATGATAATGAGGATGTTATGAAAGCTATAATGATTCTATGGTAAAAAAGGTGATGAATATCCTAATGTTTTAATAATGTAAAGGTGAGAATATCTACCCACATTATGATGAAAGCAAAGTAGATGGACTATTATTATGGCATGATGTTCTTTGAAAGATTATGATAATGATTTACAAGCTATTAAAGTTTGATTTTTAATGAAGTATGAATTATGTATATTTTCGGCATCATATCCACAGTTAACCCATTCATCCTAGTGCAGTTCCAGCTCCATATCAAGGTCACGATCAATATCGTCACTAGCATCAAGATGGTTACTATCATGAATATCGATCTCATCAAGAAGAAAACCTTTAGACTTGTTATCCAGGAACTTGTTTAGAAATACCATAATGAAAGGAACATAGGAGTTTGTGGCTAAGTATTTGACCAAACTATAGAACTTATCACTAAAATACCCCTAAAAGGGGATAAGGCTAAGCAGAGCGGAAAGGGTTTTCCATGAAATAGGAAATGAAAAACATTTATCCCACACGAAGTTTATGAATAAGCGATTGTTTGATAATGAGCAAGGAATATCTGTCTTTCTGCTAAACAGGATGAACTGAATTCATATTTCATTAGATGATTTTTATGAATGTCAACTAAGTATCATAAGTAAATTGCTCCTAGTTGTTCAATCATTTGATAACTAGAGTCATTCTTTGATAAATGATCACTATGAGTCAGACTCAATAGAATTTCATCAATCCTATTTTCTGT